>JARHVA010008405.1:0-125000 GCA_037957365.1 Torreya grandis
TCCTTTGCATTGGAAGAGTGAGAAACCACATTTTTGAAGAGAAAATCAAGTGTATATCATAATGGAGGAAAATTTCATATTTGAATTACAATTTTGTGTTTATTATTTTCTTTGTTTATTGCTCTATCTTATATTGAATTTATGTTAGACTAAGATTACATAATTAGTTGATTTATTAGCATTTTTAGATTTATTTCACACATTTTTGACATGCCCAATGGGACCTTCCCTTGACATTTTCATCCTTCATTCATAATATTTGAATTTAGAAGGGATTTTTCACTTGATTTTTGTTATTAGTATTTGCATGTGTTTAATCTTGTATTTTTGAGTGATGGTATAAGATATTAATATACATTTTTTCTCAACTGTGTACACCCACTACATAAAAATGAAATATTTTTTTGATGTATTTTTAGTCTCTTTTTCCTTATTTTCTTTCTATCATTGGCTTTTTGGTCACCTTATATTTCTATCTATGTTTTCATTTTTTTTTTAATTCTTTGCTAGAGGAAAATATCAAAATTGGTATACTTTTCAGTGAAATCATTGTCTAATAGTGAAATCATCATTTTTAGTATCCAAATAATTCAACTGAGTATCGAAATAGTTTTGTATCCCTATTTATTTTTTGTTTTCTATTTTCAATCTCAACAATTAATTTGTTTTATAGTAATGAAATCATCATTCTTGTTAGAAAAATTATATTTTTGTGTAGTGAAATCATTTTTGCAAGTTAGGAATTAATTATTTTGACCAATGAATTAATCTTTGTGGACTAATAAATCATCATACAAAGTAGATAAATCATTTTATAAGTGAATTTTTTTTCTATATTATGTCTTTTTTATATGTTTTCTTTAATACAAATTTGCTTTTCTATCTATCTTCATAACTATGAATTTGTCATAGAGAAGTAGTTTTTACTTTGTTTTTATTTGCTTCATTTCAATTTTCCTTGATCTAATCCTAATTATACATTATAACCATTTATTTTTAGAATGTTAAAAATCACAAATTTCTCTTTAAAATCTCAAAAACATTTAGTTAGAAATCACACTTTTTAGTCACTTTGGTATTTTGATTTACTAGACACTAGTTTGAAGTCTTTTTCATTTATTGATTCAAGTTTTTCCCTTATCATATGTCACTCATTGCAAGATACATGGATATGCTAAACAATCCCTTGATCAATCTGGTCACAAATCCAAATTTAAATACTCCTTGTCTTCACCTAGGATTCTCTCTAACCAATTTTGATTAAAACACATATTTGAATCAACATAATATAAATCATCCAAAAAATCTAAATCTAAGTTTAAATGTCATTTAAAAACTCACCAATCAATCATCCAACAAATCCAAATCTGAGTTTGAATATATATTCATCCTCATACTTCAATTAGTCAAATCTAAACTTGAATAGTCATTCAAGTTTACCAATCAATCAATTTCAAACTTGAATATTTATTCATGTTTACCAATAGATCAACATAAAAATTTTACTTTAGGGATAACATGGAATCATTTTTTTAGCTTTGATAGTGAAAATTATTCAAATTATTTTACAATTTCTACCCCATCCACAAATCAAAAGTCACCAATCATACATCAAAATGCATATACCAATCTATCTAGCTCCAAGATTAGCATCAATATAAATCAAAATTTTGATTTACCTTCACCACCACTTTCAAATATATATTTGAACAGAAATCTATTAAAAAATCAAACCCAAATTTATTCAAATCCAAATATGTTCCATCTAAATCAACATTTCAACTCCTACACCCTTTAAAATCAACCTTTCCACACTCATCAAAATCAACCATTTGGTTTTAAATTCCACCCATTCCCAAACTTGAACTAAAATATATCAAATTCACATTTTTTTACAAACCCAATAGATTCAAGTCCATCAACCTTCACAAATAAACCAAATTTGAATACTTTCACCTTTAACATAAGTCCATCCTTCCAATATCAATCTACCTCTCTATCCCACTTCATTACTAGGTAATCCTAAAACAATCTACATCAACATCACCCTACCACTAGTAAGCATATTTTACAAAATAAAATAAGTCTCTCCTCTGCTAGTTATAGCCTTGATTTTAACATCCCCTATCACACTAACAAAGTGAATCTAATTCTAACACCTCTATCATCTAATATGACTCCACATCAAAATTTATTATAGATCAAAAACTCCCAACCTATTAACATCATTAGTGTGCCTATTAAGAAAAGATTTAATCCTTTAGGGGAAACTTATGATCTATTATTTTGAAAATTGGTCTCTACAAACTTAGTCATATTTCCAAACAACAAATACTTTAAGCCAAATGTCCAAAAAACTAAGTGGTATAGACCTAATGAATATTGTGAATGTCACAAAGTTGAAGGTTATTCTACAAACTATTGCATGAGAATAAAGCATTATATCCAAGATTTGATTAACAAAGGGTACACTAAGGTAGAGCCACATGTATCCACATATGAAAATCATATCTTGGGGATATGCCAAGATTTGTTTCCTGATCCTAATTAAGCCACACCACTTCTAGGTCAAGGTCATTACCTTCCATCTATTTCTCAAGATCCCATTTTTGAGACATCCATTTTCAACCAATCCATAGTTGATCACATACCTTTGATAACCATGGTTTACCATCCATTTTTTATGAAGATCCAATCTTTATTTAAAATTTTATTTTCAACCAAAAACCTATTTTTGATCAAGATCCCATTTTTGACAAAGATACCATTTATGCCCAGAATCTTATCTTGGACAAAACCTCCTTCAACCAATATATCCTATCACCCATTGGCTAAACACCCAAACTCTTATCACCTAATGAATAACCCATTATCTCATAACATTCACACCAACTAATAAGATATTTATATGCAGAACAATTAATGATCAAAAAATTATCAAACACATCCATTTTTTTATTAAATGTTATACCCCATAGCATCATCTACAAACCATTTGAAATTCAATTTAAATATGTTAGTGATAATTTTTTGGTCTATAAGGGAACTTTATCCATAATTGAAATAAGATCCATTCATAGTTTTTATTAAGATTGTGCTTCCACTACTCCTTTCATCAACATCACCAATCATGCCTTCCATATTACAAGACAATATCCTTAACCTATCGATTAGGACCAATTATCTTACTTAAAATCAACTTCCTTTCATGATAATAAAATAATTGTAGACTTCTTAGCTAGTCTCCTACTAGAAAAGTATCAAGAAACATATGCATTTTCTAAGGAACAAAAAGTGTATCACAATAAAAATGAATCCTATAGTCTAAATATAGAACTGAAATATCATAGTGAAAAACTTTTAGGGAACTATTAGATGATCAAAATATAAATTTTAGTCAAAATACAAATCAAAATATAGAAAAATGAAAATCTGAGTCTCTTAGTGAAAACCTCTTTTACGTGTTATTGGACAATCCAAATCTAAATCCCAGTCAAAATAATAAATAAGAATCTTTTCATGAAAACCTTTTTATGGAACCAATGGATGAGAAAATTAATATATCCTCTGCATTATCATAGTTTCAATATGGATCCCCAACATAAATTCAAGATAAGATTGATGTAACATTAAATTCTCAAATAATCCAACTTGCAATTACTCCCAGTCTTGTTGAACATAAGATTATTGGTCCCACTAATTTTTTACATAATGACACATATACTTATCTCCAATATAATTACATACCTCCAAATCCTTCATTTGCTTAATAAAAATCCTTCATCAAACATAATTTATGGTTCACCATGTTTGGTATCATCCTCTATTGTACGGGATATGATAGTATCCTAGTAAATTTGGAAGAAGCAAACTTAGAAATCAGCAAAGTTATAGAAGACATTTCTAGAAAACATAATTGAAATATCAATATGGTTTAACATCATGCATCTCTAACCCTTTTATAGTTAAGATGCCAAAAATGAGAGAGAGAGAGAGAGAGAGAGGAGAGAGAGAGAGAGAGAGAGAGAGAGAGAGAGAGAGAGAGAGAGGAGAGAGAGAGAGAGAGAGAGAGAGAGAGAGAGAGAGAGAGAGAGAGAGAGAGAGAGAGGAGAGAGAGAGAGAGAGAGAGAGAGAGAGAGAGAGAGATTCATCAAAACGTGAAAACCATTTCTATGACACATTGGGAAAGTACATGATGAAAATGATTTTTTGCATCATGTGTAAAATAATCAATTGTCTATGAGTTCCACACACTTTGGGGCAAGATAATTCCATTTCAATCCTATGCATTCTAAATCATCCCTCCATCCTTACCCATCCTGTGACTATTATAAACCCATCTTCCACCATCATACACTTATCCTAAACCATCCTTACTTATCCTAAGTTATCTTAAAGAATTCTTACCCATCCTACACCTATTTGAATCCATCCTAAACTCATCCTTAACCACCATAACCCATTTTTAAATAGAACTACCTATTCAAACACATCTTTATACATTTAATCCCAAACACATTGAAATCCATACTTATTAATCTAGTCTTTACCAAAAAAATTAATATTTATTCCCATTTTAACCTTGTTAAATAAGTGTAAACATCATGATACATGATATTATAAACATCTTGGTGTATCCTTTCAATTATATTTTGATAACTAAACACTTGGTTCTTACATCATACATTCCCTAGAGTTATCATATTAATTCTAATCCATTCCTATTCATCCATACTCCCATATATAATGTATTCCTTCCATCCCTAACCACACACCTGTTTGGTGTTATAATATGGTTTTCCCTTTATTGATATTCCTTATATATACACCTATAAATTGAAAAAATTACAAAAACATTACAAAATCTAACAAAAACCAAAACATTATAAAATACGAAAAATACAAAAAAATCCAAACAATAATAAAAAAATACCTTGTCCTTATTTACATACCCTATTGATTTGTTATACAGATTACTCAATTAGATTACTCAACATTATCAAAAAATACATATGCCAAAGGGTTATACTCTATCCAAGGACATCCAAAAAAGTCATTTTCTTACTTGATTTTGTATAGTCATCTGCTTACCTATTTTTATAGTTATTTAATTTCTTTTATGTCATGGGTGTTTACTTGCTTCCACAGTGTTTTTTAATTCCATGTTTGTCTTACTTACACCATTTTCATTCTTGAAAACATCTATATTTATCTTATATTTATTGTTTTTTTCTTGTGTCTAGATCACTATGTGCATTATTATGATCTTCCATATCATGATGCACTAATTTTTGTCCTTATGAATATATTAGTCCTTATGTGTATCAAACAATAATCATCATGGTTTTTATATACCATTGGTGCATATTGACATTCACAATATCAAAACATAGGTTTCTCAACTCTTACTTGGGTTTAATTATTATTGTAAATCCAATGCAAGAACAAAATAAACACAAGGTAACTATCAAACCATCTCACATTATTGGACAAATCATTTGTGTGTCATCTCAGACAAAGTCATTATGGTATAATCTTAGGATGACCTATGACATGCTGAGAAGACTGATCTATAGAGTTCTCTGAGGCTATATTCAATCTTGTATCTTCCACACACATTTTAATTAGAGACTAAGTTAATCATTCCATTATATTATCCATTTAAAACACTCTCATTAACATTCACAATCATATCAATAAGAACTTTAAATTATCAAACAACATTCTTCTTATCCAACCTAAAATTTATAATTAGTTTTCTTCTTTTTAGAATGATTTTTCTTAACTAAAATTTCAATATATTTTCATATTTTAACTCTCCTTCTCAATACCTTCATTTTGGAAAAAAAAATGAGAGCTCAAACAAAGTCCAAAGTCAAACATTATGCCCTCTATAAAATGATCACTTCTAGTGTAAAGGAATTCACAACTAACTTTAATGAATTTGAAAATTATGTAGTTGATAATTAGTATCAATTATTTGTGAATTTGTATAATTTAGTTACAAATTCATATCACTTAATTTTGAATTCATATCGCTTAATTTCAAATAAATGTCACTTAATTATGAATTTGTAGCATTTATTTATAAATTTAAGGCAATTAGTTTTGAAATCAATTCTCAACAAATTTTCCACTTTGTTCAATGAATTCATCATTTTTCATACCAATTTCATCATTCTAATAATTATGAAATCATTTTATTCTCCTTTTCTAATAATTTAACTAAACAAAACCAAATTTGTTGTCCCATAATAATCTCTCTCTCTTCCATCCATCCTTATCTCATCCATGTTGTTAAATTATTTGATCCATCACCATTAATCCATGTAGTCACTAAATTTTCTTGTTAATTAATGCATATCAATCATCCATAATAATTTACTAATATTTCTATTCAATCTCTCACACTTGTCTATAGGGATTGAAAAAATCACAATATCCATCCTTTCTCCATCAACCCATTACTTTCTCATTCAATCAATATATGCTCATAGCTTTACAACAAGATATATCATTCCCAGTCTGATCTTAGCATATATCATTACTTGGGGGAAAAATAATCCATCATCAAATAACAATGTATAATCATTAGCTTAAGTGGGTTAATAACATCAATGGGTTAGTTTTACATTACATCATTACTTCTCTCCCTGCATTAGGAGAACTACATTTGTCCTGATATCCCCACTTGAACTTTATCCAAGGTGTATTATGTAGGTAACACTTCGAGACACAGGATCTCTCAGGTTAGTTAAACCACTATCATCCATCCAAGACATTTCATCCACATTTTGTATTATTATTTAATCAAATTTATATATCTCCTTATCAATTCTTAAAAATATCAATTTTGTAAATATTTATCACAAATTGGAAAATATATATTTTTCATTTTCTAGCCTATGGCTTACCATCATTGGGATATATCATTCCCACATCTACTTGTGAGACCCCTGAGTCTAAGCACAAAATAAGCATATTGTCTATAAAGTGGGAAATGTAATTTTTCTAGTATTTTATCTTGCATTTAATAGCTTTGGGTAAATATTTTTACACATACCCTCTAAAATATTACAAACATTAGTATTGAGATAAGTATCTGTATTATTGATGACAATTTTCTCATTTCCATCTCCCATTCCTCTTTCAATCATTTGAAGCATTTATCTCTTTTATCACACAAAACCTTGAAGAATCATCACACTCATTTTCATTAATTTATGGTAAATTTATCTTTCTTAATCATCAATTATTTACTTCTACTATTCTTTAAAATAGTATGAATCATAACACTATTTCAAAGAGGGGCAAATGTAGACAACTAAATTACATTTAGTGTCAAAATACACCTAGAATCTATTAATAATTCTTCTTAAAATAATTCATCACATTTCCCTCCAAATTCAAATAATTAAATAGGTTAAATTAGTCAATTATGCACACTTTAAATCCTTATTTTATATATAAAATTTGGATTTTACACCTCACCCAACATCTTTCACTTTATCTCCCTCACATGTTGATTCATCCCACTCAAACCCATAACTTTCTCAACCTCTTTTGAGTCACCCCTTGAGTTGTGAATAAGTTTGATTCATTCTTGTCGACTCAAATAAATAATCCAATACTTATCTCAACCATTTTAAATGGAATCCTCATGGGTGAGGACTCATTAGTCACCATTGATTATTTATATCATTTAATAAATCCTAATAATCATCCACCATTGGATCTTCCTCTAGAAAACTATAAATAATCTTGAAAACCATCATTTTTATCAATCATAAAATATTCTAATGAATTTATATTCAATTCACAAGTGAATCCAAGTGAATCAAAGAATCCAAAACTCTTTTGCACCAAAATTTTGCCAATTCTCCTTTGCATTGTAATAGTGAGCAACCATATATTTGAAGAGAAAATCAAGTTTACATCTCAATGGAAAAACCTTGAATATTTAAAGTAAAATTTTATGTTTAATGTTTTATTTATTTGTTGCTCAATCTTAGGTTAAATTTATCTTAGATTAATATTTCACAATTAGTTGATTTCTTAGCATTTCTAGATTTAGTTCACACAACAGGTATGCAATCTGAGGAGTTCACCAAAAATGTTAGATAAAATATCTATCATAGGTCATTACATTTAAAAACTTGCTAGAAAATATTATTTAACTTTATTGATATCCTTTTGAGGGTTATTATTTTGGTTAAATCATGTCTTGTAATGGTGAGGTGTAGTGTTGTTCCTAATAGTGGTCTAGGTCTCCTAGGATGGTTTATCCTAGAGAGTGAGTCAAGACACCTAGACCTATCATTAATTGTCTCAATATGGTCACTCATGAAGTCTCTCTACTATTTTTTATAAGTTAAGGTAATTTTGGAGAGGTTAAGGTAATTGTTCTACTTGTCTTATTCATGTCTAAGCCATTTTATGACAAGTCTAATGTGTTTCAAGATAGTCTAAGGGTGATAAAGGTAAAAATAATTCTTCTTCGGCCACTTAGCATGTGATTAATATATTATTTTACATTATAACATTTGTATATCCTACCAAAGGTGTCAAAACATCTACTTATAACATATAATCAAGGTTGAAACCTTCTCTGTTCATTGATTCAACTTCAAACATGTCACAACATGAAGTGTTGGCAAGAAATGTAGGTGTTAAAGGGTTTGTTACATTACATTTACATTTTAAATGTTTGGTAAGACTCCATGGACACTCCAACTAAGGATACAATAGGGAATTCATTAAAATGAACAAGCTCTATTGTAGAAAAAGGCATTTTGATGAGTTTTTATAGGTTTACATGCATGATCAGAGTATCTCCAGCCAAGGGAATAATGGAACCAAGTGATGAAGCCTATAAAAGGAATCATATAGCCTCAAAATTATATAAACCATAATTTTAAATCGTTTATAGGTATAATAAAGGTATACATCATTAAAACCCTCCTATTAGGTTATAAGCAAAGAAGGGAATAATTATAGATTTTGCATTGGACCATAGAGGAGAGAGAAAACTAGGACTAGAGATCTTAGTATAAGGATGATACCCTAATGTAATTATAAATTATAGAATTATTTAATATATTGAAATCCTATCCTTTATGAATAATCACTAAGAATGTTTTTAGTTCCTTAAACCCCTTCAAAACCCCCATCCTCATAGTTTTCTATTATTTACATGAACTTTTGAGATATTTGATGTATATGATAGGTTTTTAGGGATATTTTAAGGTCTAAAAAATCAACCCACATCATCTTCAAGAAAGATACCATACATGCATGAAGTAAATGTGAAGTTACAGGTGTATAACATTAAGAAGGTAAAGGTTTTGTTCAGTTTGATACTCTTGAAAGGTTTTAATCATATTAAATGGGATAACACACCTAATATTCATCCTTTCCATTCTATCACATCCCACTCCATGTTTATACAAACCTATTTTCATCTTCCAAGTGTCTTTTTATGACTGATCAATGCATATAAACCCCAAATAAGAGAAGGATAGTCACTTGAGTAGGTATATTTGATTTTTGAATAATGATCCAACCATGATATAAAATTAAAAATTAATATAAATGTGTATGGGAACCTTGGAGGTAATACACCAAGTTTATAAGTTTAGATGATCATACTTTATAGGAAGGTTGCGGGTGTAAGGCCATAAAGGCCATCAAGATAATATGCTTGAACAAGTTTCAAGTATGGAAAGAAGAGTATCAGATTTTAAACCAAGAAGAGTGTGAAAGGTAATATATATGTATCCAATAACTATATAAACCTATTGTAATAAATATATAGCCGTAAATTTAATCAAAAGTCTATTGAAGAGGTATTAGGCCTGTTGAGCCTAGAGAAAGTAAGTCTTGTCATTGAAGTCCAATCTCTAAGAAAAAATAATGATATAGGTTTCTCATAATTTTAAATTACATATTATACATTCATAAATATTTGAAAATTTTGTAATACAAACACCAATATCCTCGCAAGATAGGTGTACAGTGATATCATACTGGAAACATGCATCTATAGGTTTGGCTACAAAATGGAAATAAAGCATGAATTGTTACGTTAAAACATGAAAATTGAAGACTTTTAATGAATGTTAGGGAAATTAATATATATTTCATAGTGTATATACCCATTGTGATAATAATAAATGACTAAAAAAATACCTATTCTTAGGTTTTAGGAGGGTATTAGGCTCAAAAGAAGACAAACATGTCTGCATACAAAAAATGGAAAACATGCATTTTGTGATTAGTTTTGAGGTCTAAGGTTTTTTTAAGATGTAAATGATCCTATATAAATTTATTTTAATTATTAAAACATTTTAAAAGGGAATAAAACCTCATAAAAGGGTCACTAGTGTCAGAATGACTAGATTGCCTACAAACCCTAGGCATGGACAAATCCGGTTTTAGGATTATTTGAGGAGTCAAAATGTTTGGATAACTAATTGAATACATAATGATATTTTTTTTAAATCTCATATAATAATTTATGTTAAAAAAAATTTGATGACCCTTCTTGCTCAAAATCTCATCTCATCCTCATGAAACAAGCTTGCATAGTTAAGAAGGCCAACTTTCATCACATGAGAAATCTGATGAGGAGATGCACGGATAATAATGGTGTTATTATAATTTATAAATGTTTATTACCTCCAAATTCTTTGATTTTTTAGTAATAAAACCCCTATAATTTATGAATCATTCTTAAAGAGGTAAAGTGGTCAAATATGCCTTTAAGAAGCCTAATGGAGGTCGATGATTGAGTTTTTCACTTTACATGACTCAAATGGATTTGAATAAAATTTGAATAACATTAATGGAATTTATGAGTCTTACTATAATATATTTGAGACATTATTTGACACGTGTGAATGAAATATTATAAGGAAATAGTTTAGGAGCTATACTTTTGAGTTTGTTTGTAAGAGATTGGGAAATTAAGACCTTGGCCTATTGCATATGTTATTTAAGCATGTAAATTGGTATAGTAAAATTATAATATATTTTTAATAATATTCATGATTATACAATATACTACAATCCAAAAATCAAGGAAATATGAGGATTGTTTTCACACTTGCATATAAAACTGAGCCTGTAGACCTTTCTTAAGGTCATCCATGGTGGTAAGGAGATTTATAACACCTTGGGTACATATAATATAATTATTTTATGAATATTAAAGTCATTAAAAATGAATTATAATTATTACAGGAAGTATCAAATGACAAATATGAGTGAACCATGTATTTCCTCTAAGATACCTTGTAATAAGTGAGTATGCTCTTGAAGACATTAATAAACATAATTAATAACCAATTAATTAAAAATAATCTATGCGATTGCACATAAATGGAATGACCTCCTAAAATACATCTATTAAGTAAACAATGCTTTAACAATAATCTTCAATCATGACTAGACCTTAAAAGGAGAATAAACTTATCTCCATTTCATTCTCTTGGTTCAAACAAGTTAAAACATGGAATTACATGCCCTAATTGTATAGAGGATTAGTATGAGGATGTCTAAGCTTAAATATCATCATCACCAAGATTTTACGGGTTTATAAATATGCCCATAAGGCCAAGTTTGACATGTCTCAAGGTAATAACTTGTAACTCCTAAGGTAAGAAAGGCAATTTCATGAGCAAGACTGATAACTCATCCAAGGTAATGAAAATCTGTTTTACCACTTATAAAATAATATCATAAAAACATGTGTGACACTTTTGTTGAATAATTACTTGAGTTAATTCTTTTTCCATTTTTAGGACTTGTAACTGATCTCATGACATGTGGCCTCGATGATGAGCTCTCTCAACATCTTTTTGCCTCTCTCTTTCCTTACTTCTATATATAGTTGGCCTTAAATGGAATTTTAGGGATCCTTCCACCTAATTATGGTGAATCCATACTCATTTTTTATGCCTTTTATCAATAAATTCTTTGTATTATCTCCTCTTATGGATGTATATAGTGTAAACCTTTAAATGGTTGATTTGATCAAGTGTAGACTAAGTTCACTTTGGTTTGTTGTCTCATTCTTCTTACCTTCATAAAATTTGATTCACTATTGTACTTTGTAGTTAGTTTCATCATGAGTCCTGTGGATTATAAGTGGAACCAATCTTCCCTCCTAGTCTTATAATACCTTACCATTCTGCAAATCAATGATTCAATAGGTTCAGTTTAGGATTAGTGTACATTCATTTAGTCTTATAATTCATAGTGCACATGCAAATTAGTGATAGTGGTAATTAAATTTGGCTCATCATCTCCTATTTACTTGTTATTAGTTATCTCTCTCCCTTTTCCTTGTAAATAATAGGTTTATTAGTAGTTTCAATAGATAAATCAATAGAGTTATCCCTAATCTAGAGATTTACCTAAATAATTAGGCTACCTATAGCCTATAGGTGTCTCTATTATATAAACTAAATGAGGAAGGCCCAAAAAACCTCCTCAAGGTTGAAATTTAGAGTTATAACATTTACCTCACCTCAAAATTATAATACAACTAAATAATATGTGATTGGAACCATGTGGCATATATAATAAAATATTTAAGTGTCACATTGAAACCCATAGAATAATTTGATCACATGAAGGCATAAGATACATGATAAATATCATGTCAATGTATATATAATAATATTACAATATCAACAATAAAATGATAACATATAAAAGAGAACTCAAAATCTAGTCAACATACAATGGTCTTAAGAGACCACAAACAAGGGACATGTTCAAATTACACAAAATAAAAGGAACATGAATTAATAAAATATGCATAAAATCAAGGTTGACATATTCAAATGTCCATACAAGAAAAAATTACATGTTCAAATTTCAAATAAATCACACATATGCATGTTGACTAAAAACAAAGTATCATATTCAAATTCTCAAAGAAACATGAAAATAGCAAGGCAGGGCATTCAAGGAAGTGCATAAAGGAAAGAGTAAGAAACCAACATAGACATGTCATAGTATCCCATGGATCAAATGTGTTAGCAAAAAATGTTAAGTACATAGTATATCAATTACGCTATGAAATATATAATAATGGATAAAGGCATGTGTAAGTATGTATAAGCTTAAACACGATAAAGAAAAGTGATCCATGAACCATATAACATATGAGTATCATGATTAAATAGGTGGATGTCCCCAATGTCTATATAACATGATTAAATAGATGGACTAACATCCAAAATAAGAATAGATCATGTATCTGTATATGCCTATATCACCCTCAACTAGAAGAGTGACACACACATGTGTATGTAAGAGTAACTGATTTGTCATCCATTAACATGGAACTAACACATAGATGCCAAGGAGCCAATAAAACACATTTATTTTGATAATATTTTTGGAGTTTTTGAGGTATTTTTTTTAATTTTTTTGGTATTTTTAAAATATTCTAAGAAGAGAGATCATGCTATGATCCCATCCAAATAATGGTTATAGGTATATCCCCACTCATAACCTAGTGAAAGGAATTTGTGGTACTACCAAAGAGAATATATAGGTGAAATATATGTCACTATAGTGTTTATGATGATATATATATATATATATATATATATATATATATATATATATATATATATATATATATATATATATATATATATATATATATATTAATAGGACTATGAGGTCATGAAGTATAAATATAAGGAATAGGGATTCATATAACTTATCTATGTGTGCCCTATAGTTTATTTATAAGAAAAATAGTAGAAACATGTTTAGGTTCTCTATATATCTAAATATGATGTATAATATAAGATGAAGATTTTTTGGAATCCATTATATGTCTCTGATGTAATGGTTTCTCAAGTACTAGCCACCTAGTAAAGGGGATGTTTTGTTGCATACCCTTTTAAAGTGGATTAACCTTAGTAGGTTTTATATTTATCTACTTGATTATAATTTTTTACTATTCAAAAGGATGTTCATATGAAATTATGTAAATTATAATTAGTCAATTTCCATGAATTCATTTAACACAGCCATGCAATATAGAAGGTATTACTCTCAGTATATAGATCTAAGGTCTTCCAAATAACATATCAAATATTATTTTGGAAGGTATTACTAAAAATGGAGTAATCATATGTGTGGGACTAACCTATAAAGGTAGGTCAATCTCTCCAATCACCTTCTAGGAGGTCCCATCAAATTTTCTAACTAATATAGTAGAAAGAGGTAGATCATGATGAATATAAACTATTACATTAGTAATGTCATGATGCAAACATTTTTGATTTCACCATTATCAATCAAAACACTATGTATAGGTTAATGATCAAAGAATTCTTGAATGCTAAAAAAATGAAGATCAAATTCATCATCCTTAATCTTAGTTTCATCAAAAGTAATAAAAGGTCTCTGAACCATAAGAGGTATATGTAATGTTTAAGTACCAATAATATCATATAATTGGTGCCCATAATGTGATGGAGGAAGATGTGCATTATAAGCTAGTTGCACTTCTAGTTCTTTATTAAAATGGCCTTGCAAAGGATTGTTAAATATTTTCTATTTCTAGTGATCACTAGGTTGTGAAACTATTTCTTTGGGAAGATCATCAAATGTGATATTTTGGTCATCAATAAGGTATTAGATCTTATGCTTCAAGGTAAAACATTTTTTCATAAAATACCCCAGTCCCTGATGATAATCAAAATAATCATTTTCATCATATCCTTTGGGTAGAGGTTGAATCATATCAACCTCTATAGGATAAATGAGAGATATAAGATGACACTTTATTAAATGTGGGAGTAAAGAAGCTAGAGACTCACGTAAATGTGTGAAATATATCCTTGGTGCATTATATAAAATAAGTTGATTAGTCTATTATGAAACTATGTTAATTATGGTGGCTTCTTCCTTTTTAGGCTCAAGCTATTTTACCTTATAAATTATCTTTGTTTTAAACTTGGTACTAAATGAAGATGCAACTAGTGTGTTTAATACACACTTCAAATTATTCAATGAAATACAATTCATTCCATGGTCTTATACAACATGACACAAGTCACACAAATATTTTAACTTCTTTGAAATAATGGGCTCATGAAAAGGAGCAAGTAAACTTTACTTGAATATGTTTTACAACTCTTTATCTATAATAGGATTTGTCATTTTAACCAACATTGTCTTGTACCTCAAGACATATTCATTGATAGGTTCATTTTTTCCTTATTTGATTTTGGTATTTTGAGTATAGGTAAATTTTTCATAAATATTAATGGAAAAGTGTGCCAAAAATTGATCTTTAAGAGGTTTCAATGATTTCACATATTAGAGAGGTAAATCATATAACCACCTCAAAGCATAGTCATTGAGGCTTCTTGGGAATAATTTGTTCAAAATTTTATCATTGGAGGAATATTCAAGGCATTCCACATGAAAGGATCAAAGATGTTATTCAGGATCACCATTTTCATCATAAAATATGAACTTAGGGGCAAAAAAACTAGTTGGAAAAGGGTGCAAAGATATCTTAAGTAAAAAAATATTATGTAACACATCTTGAAAATCAATAGCATGTGGAGATTTTAAAGCCTTTTTTTAAAAGATTGTAACCTTGTCCTACAAGGTATTTATAACTTGAAAGAGTGTTTGAAATATGGATAAATTGGGATTTATATTAGAAAGCTTAGTAGTCACCAAAGGAGATGTAATCATGGTTTGAATAGGCATAAAAACTGATATTTGAGTTGAAACATTTTTTTAACCCCATGCTAGATGTGGAAATAGTAATTTAAAGAAACAAATTTTGAAATACGTATCCCATGAAACCATTATAAGCATTAGGTTGTAATGTGTTTAGGTGGAGGGTTATTCATATATGGGTAAGACCCATGGTTCTAATAGCATGATCAATAGATGGACGTATATGGTCATTTATATTTTTTGTATTCTTAGTTTATAAAATGGTTTTTAGGATTTAATCAAGATCCTCAAAGTTTTGATGAATATGCTCATGAAAAATTGAAACTACTTGTAGTTACTCATGATTTATTTGTCCATGTTCATTAGTTTCATTGGACTCATGCTTTTCATTATCAAAATCTCCTTCTGTGATATCCTCATTAGTATGTTTTTCATTCTCAACATTGGTATCATCATGATCCATAGGATTAGGTGCCTAAATGTTTTGAGACATATTAGGTGGTGGGATGGGAATATTAATGTGTTCAATAGGTACACCTCCCAATATAATGCTACACCTAGGTTTCATGCAAAATAATATAAGTAAAAAATGAAAAAGTATACTAATTTAAAACTTTAATTGACTGAAAACCTTATGAATGATAAATGTTTATATTCATACTAATTAGGTTCACCAAATTTTTAACCCTAAAATGGATAAGGATCTTACTTGGGTAGATAGGGTGAAGAATATAATTCATAAGGGTGATGAGCAGATCTATAATTGCCAATTAAATGTTAAAATTATACACAACATATACTATCATTAAATTGAGATAAGATAAAAATATTAAGTACAACTATGATGGATATTGAAATGATAAATAAAAAATGTACTTAACTAGTTATAATTCTAACATAGTTTTGTATCTAAAAAAATTAGTAAGTAGACTGGAAGAGGATTCTAGAATAGTCATAAAATTCTTGATTAAGTGCCTCTAGAGTTAAGAACACTAATGTTAGCCTAGGAAAGTTGAATCAATGCTATTGTCTAAATTAGACACATGTGTCTTATATGGAATACATGATGAAAAAAGATACAACCACCTATATGCTTCTAATTTTGTCTTCACCTTTACTTTAGTGAATTTATATTTGGGTACTCCTCATGAAATTGTAAAACCCTAGTTTTTCATCTTCATAGTGACCTTGATAAAATGGGTTAGTGGGTTTATAGTGTTGAGTTAAACTTAAAAACCCCTTGGTCAGTGAGCATTGCTTACATAGATAATATTTCAAAGAGGGACTTACATGGATTTAGTTATCCCCTACATGTTAGCTTGTGTGTGACTCATGAAATATGTGGAAAGTAAATACAATAGTGACCTAGGTTGTAACTTTGAAAATCTAGCTCTTAGGCTACTATTTTAGTGCATCAAACATTTGCATGTGTTATCCCTATGATTGATACGAAAATAGGAGATAATAGGGATGTTTTTATTTATTGAGTGCTTGATTGAATGCTTTAATAAGTTGCCTTAGGTATTTTATTGGTATTTCATAGGTGAGCAATGAATGAGGAGTGATTGTGAATATATACCATTCCTATCAATTAATATCTCTCATTAAAGAGCTTAAGATAAACATCAAGATAATTTTCATTTGAAAATTAGATGAATTTAGGGCACTACATATCTATGTACGGGTAGGACACTAACAACAACATAATAAGACTAACACTTATGTCCTGGTAGTTAGAAAATAGGTACATGCTTAGAACTTACAGGGGCATAAGATAAGCATTTTTAAGCATCTTGGGTAAGATAGAAGTTGTGGGTCATCAGCATAAGATTGGTTAGACCAAGAGATAGGCTAGGAGGATAAAGATATAGTAGATGCAAGACTTTCAAAAGTAAAAAAGGTTCATAAATGAGAGGAATAGCCAAAGTTTGAGTTTTCCAAGTGTATAAGACTAAGGTTCTATATAATCCATAAATATCATCTACAATAGTGAGATATTAGATGGTGATTCAAAATTTCATACCTTATTCATTAAATCCTATATTGATAGACAAATTATATACAATGTCTCATGTGAGAATATTTCTATGATGACACTTCTCCAATTACTTGGATATATAAAAAATTAGAAGATATACTCAAATTAATTAAAGGATTTTATAGATATAGAAAAATTACCTTAGGACACATAATATTAACTTTTCATATGAGATCATACATACAATTCATGTCATTCTTAGTATTATAGAGTAATGGGGTATTCAACATGTTGTTAGGAAGCCCATAGAGAAAGATACTTCATATAGTTTCATCTATAATACATTAATTCTTAAAGTACATATAATACAAAAAATTGATTACAATTCCAATATTATATTATGAGTATCCCATACATTTATTGGTATCTCCTCCTCCATCCCCACAACCACTATGATTGGGTTATACACCTATTCAATACCACTATTTAAAGAGGATCAATACACATATTTAATATCTTTATGTAAAGATAGTTGATACACCTATTTATGATCAACATACAAATTTGGCTATTACATATATATAAGATCCATATATGTATCTAATTATTATACATAAATTACATCATAATTTACTCAAAGATCATAAGGGTCTCCATCTTATAAAGTACATAATCAAAAATGGAAGAATTTTGGCGTGTTGCATGTTGATTATAAGTAATGATACACCATATTATTATATAATTGATACTACATAGTCCTTGACCTTCAATATCCATTCAACATACCCTGAGTTCTACAAGCATTGAACACGATACATATGCTACACCACATGATTCCTTACAAATCCTAATCCACCCATAGTCAATACTTCACATCCATAATACCCTCCACCACTTAATATAAGAACTTCCCATGGCCCTCCCTTTGAGTGATTTCTTTGTTATTTTTTCCAAATTTAAAATATTGTAAATATATAAAAATATTAAATATACCAAAAACATAAAAACATTCAACTATTTAAAAAATATAAAATCAGGTTCTAAGCATGAGTTGATTTTTAGTTTTTAATGTTTACATGTGTTATTTATCATATATTGTGTATATGACATATTATTTTCATGCACACATGCATTTTATGGTATATATGTGTTATTTAGGACATATAATTTACACACACACACACACACACACACACACACACACACATGCATGCATATATACATGTGTGCATAGTTTTTGTGTGTATACACATACACATCTATATACATAAACACAGGTATACATACATACATACATATATGTATATACATGTGCGTGTGTGTATTCTCTCTACCTAGTAAACATGTTAATATTGGGGGCATATTATTCCCCATGTTTCCCTATTACATGTCATATATGTATATGATCTTTTTACCATGTTGAACCACTTATATTTCATATAAATTCATTGATTTTTAGTTTATTTTATTATATTTATACATGATATGTAATTTTACTATGATTTGACACTAATACATATGGATTGTGTAGATGGGTTCCTTGTTCTATGCTCCAATTATGTTCTTTTACATGATAGATTACTTTGTGTGTGAATATTATGTGTGTCCCTTGGCCTTGTTTTTTGTGACATTTTATGACCCTTATTTGTGGCCCTTGACCTTATGTGTGACACCAATAATTCATTTTCTAATCCTACTAACATTGAGGGGTGCCATGATTTATATCATGCACTATTACTATCTATTCTTATTCATATATATTTTTACTATGTTCTTCATTTATCCATTAATATATACATAACACTTATATTATTTTAATGTAATACATTACATTATTTCCTTGATTGACACATACATTACTATGTTGACATATTCTTCACATGATCAATTGAAATTATGTGATGTTATATTTCTACATGACATGATACAGTTCATTGCTATTTTGAGATGATTTACTTGAAATATACATCCCTAATCTCAAAATAGGGGATTTATTTTTAGATTATCACATATACATAAATAACATATTATATGTTTCAAAAAATATATATATTTAGATGGATCATATATCATATGGTTGAGATACATGATAGATATTAGAACATTGATACAAAATATAGGGGCATATGGCATGCATTCAATTTATATACAATTTATCATAGATTCATATTTATGTGGGTGCATATGCATGATAATATTAACAATATTTTAAAATATTATAATTTTATGTTTCACATACACATACATTTGAGATACGAATTCACAAATTGAGCATATAGATGCATAACATTCTATATCAATTAGTATAGATTTAGGGGGCATTTTACTAGTTCATGCACATATACATAATAAAATAGTTATATTTTAATGGTGATTGGTTTTAATTAAATTTCAAAATTATCATATCTATGATAATTATGGTGGCATGGACATGGCCCATTCTCTTTTTAAAATGCATTATATTCTACATAGAGTGAAAACTACATAATCAAAACTTATGTAGATGATGGGGGAATGAATATTATTCATTACTTTGTGATCATACTTTGATTTTATCACATGTATTTAAATTTATCAAACTAGATAAAAATATTATGTTTTAATCCATAAACCATCTATAGTAGTTGATTCATTTTGAGCAAACCTTCCCTGATTGGTTATTTTATTTACCTGTGTATTAGTCTCTTTGAGTTGAAACTAGCCACATGGTTCTTTCTAGTTTTTTCCTACATATTTATTTAGATTAGTATATTTTTTAATTTCACCCACTTTCATGAGGGTTTGGGAATATTTCCTTCCAAACTTAGGATCCTCCATAATTACATAAGTTTTGGGCATGATCACCCTAACTCTCAAATGCTTCAATAAGGAAGCATCATATAAAATAATATGTAAAGGAAACATGGTTTGAAAAAACACACAAATGTACTTTAACCCTTACTATTTCAATTTTTTATATTTCATATTTCACATATGGGCATTAACTACACATTCATTATAGGTTTTCATGGAATAAAGCTAAACATTTGATCTGTCTATTATAAGGAAAAGTATATTTTATATATTTTGGTACATTTTATCCTTTTAATTTATCAAATGAATTAATATATAATAAAAAAAAATTATATATTAAATTTTATTTCTTTAGTACATGGAAATGAATATATTTACACATGTTAACTATGCATGGCTTGAGCACATAAACAAGGTCCTAATTTTCCATCCTCTGACACTTGCATGTTATCTTGTGAGTCAAAATTTCCATTCTATTGTTATACACATAAAATAACCTCATTGACTATTTCAAAACTACTAAATATCCAAGAAAAATATGTCTATACTCTTAGTTAATACCACCTATATATGGGTTAGTTCCTCCAATTATAGTCATTATCACCAGCTGATAATGTCCTATTTTGGTTGAAATTGGTCCACACCTAACAATGAATTTTTTAAAATGAATCCCATGCTTAGGATCGGCCCATAATCCTATCATTTTGATGGGTTGAGGAATTATTCAATTATATATCCATATATAAACATATCAAGGTCTCAGTCAAAATGGACTTAGAACTTATCTTTTGTGTGTGTGTGTGTGTGTGTGTGTGTGTGTGTGTGTGTGTGTGTGTGTGTGTGTGTGTGTGTGTGTGTGTGTGTGTGTGTGTGTGTGTGTGTGTGTGTGTGTGTGCATGTGCATGCGTGTGCGTGCGTGCATGTGCATGCGTTATATTTTATATTGGTAAAATATTTTTTATTCTTCAAAATTTACATACTTATCACTAGGATTCGTTATAAGTCAAGTTTGAATAACTCAAAATATAATTAAAATCAAGCACTATAAAGCATCAAGATCAATCATTAGCTACATATATATAGTGGAGTTAAATTACATAATCACACCATATATGAGAGCTATGTGTGTCTTTATTTCCCTCCTTCCAATATTAAATACATAGGAAATAGTTAATCATAAATAAATGCTGATTTTAGTAAGCTTAATACATTACACTTTCCCCATTCTTTTAGGTTTATAGCCTACACAAGCACATCTAGGGTTTCAAGGCAAAGAAGTTTGATTTATCGATTTGTGAATTTCATAAGGTTCATGATTATAAATACAAAGTAATTAAATATAATATTGAAAAATTATATAGACATTGTACCACACTTCCATGTAGGTCAGAACTAACCAAGTTAATATAGACCATATATATTAACCCTATCCTACAACACTAACTTAATGTAGACATTAAATTAGTTATAGAACTAGATGAATCATAAGCATGCCTATACTTAATTTTTACTTTCAAAATATAGTTATAGTCAAACATTCAACAAAAATATATCATAATCTCTTTAGTGATTTTTATATTTATTATATTTTCTTATCAATTTAGAAAAATCAATTGTCAATTATTTACATTCAAATATATGTTTAAATGTCATATTTATTTATTTGAATTATATTTCAAGATTCTATTTTAATTATATTAATCTCACCATTAATATAAATTAAGATAAAAATACTAAAAAAAATATTTAAATATTTGTATTGGTACATATATAGATAGTTTGGGTGGTGGTGTTATTGAAGACAAAATTTTGGCTGCCTAAAAATTAATAAAGGTCGAGTATCATGAAAATAATTATCTAACATGATTTCAAAGATTTGTTGTATGATTTAAATTTATGGTGATACTTGTAATTATAAAAAAATTTCAAACACATGAAAATCATTATTTTAATGTTAGGAAAAGAAAATTGTTATAGTTTCCAAATGACTATAAGATAGATATATCATATCAAAGTTAAATAAAACAAGTTCATGGATGTGAGAAGTTAAAGAAAGGAAAATGATTTTATCCTTAGTGTGTTAGTGTATTCAATATCAAATATTTAATATATCCCTAATTTATCATATTAAAATATTCTCCCATTTTCTATGTTATAAAAAACTAGAAAAATGGATTATGTATAATAAATTTTATCATAATAGAGATAGGTTTTATGCAAATAGGATTTATTTTCGATATCACTTGCCCAATAATGATTTTTTCTTGGAAATATTAAGAAATATATATATATATATATATATATATATATATATATATATATATATATATATATATATATATATATATATTCTCCTTCACTTATAATTAGATTCTTATAAACATAAGCTAGGTTTCAAGATAATAAGATTCATTTATGATATCATTTATTTAATCATAAATTTTATAATTTTTTTTTCAAAAAATCCATAAATAAAAAAATACCCTCCCTCAAATATAAGTCCATGTGAATATTATATGGAAGAGAAAAAAATATTAGTAATGTTATTCTCTCAAATTTTATGAGTCTATTTTCATTTCATTCTTAATAGTATCTTGTGAAGTTAGATTATAGGGTTTGTTTTATGATTTTTTTTTCATATTTTAACAAACATATTTATTAAAGTATATATTCATTTTATATGGTTATTAGTTTTTTATTCATGGTATTACAAAAAAATTATATAAATCTATTTTTTTGGTTAAAAATCATAGTTATAGAGAAGAAATAAATTCTTGATAAACTTTTTGGTCTTTTTATGATTCTTGTCAACCCTTTATTTTTCTTCCTTATATTCATTTCTTTTTCTCAAATATAATAAAAAATTAATTCTAGTTTTTTTTAGATTTTTTTTTAATATAATTTATAATTTCAAATATCAAAAAAATAATATTAATTTTTTGTGGGTTTTCACAAATATTTGTGTATTTGATTAGGAGAATAAACAAATTTTAAAGTCTTTTGTGACCAAAAAAAATCAAAATATAAGCATCAAAAATTATAAAATTTCAAAACAACATACAAAATTCACAAGGGCCAAACCAATAATAGGAGAAATTACCAATATTACACCTAAAGTTTATAAAACCTATACCAAAATTCAGCCAAAAAACAATATAGAGAAAAATGATAAGAATATAGGCAGTCGACTCCTCAGAGTTAGATTACTCCATAATTACATCACTTCTAGTAACTGTTGATGCTTCTAAATGTACCACATGTTCACTTAGTGTTTAAATAACACTTATAATTTTAGAAATTAGAAAATCCAGAGCATGAGTTACAAGTTTTGACAATCTAGTTGCCTATAGTGAAATAGCAACAAAGTAAAATAGCTATTCCATAATATTTATATAATTACATTCCTACTTTAAGCCATAGACTAATCCAAATGGATATTTATAATGTGGCTAAAACTAAGATGATCATGGTGTAAAAAAAGAGCAAAGAGAAGGGTAGAGTAGAAAATAAATAAATGATTGCCAATTTTAGTCCTAAATATTATGACAAAGTATTAATGGTAACTGAATATGCATTTTAAAAATATATAATGCAACATAGCCTAAGCATCCTAAGCTCAAATATCACTATATATCAGGTAAAATTTAGAGGAAAATGTTAAATAATAACAATAAAGAACTAGGTATCCTTTAGGGATTTACCACTATAATCAACTAGCCATTACACATCCAAATACAGAGTAAAGTGAAATGAAGAAGAACCTAAGATATTTCAACTAATCTAGCATAGACATAAATCAAAAAACCTATGATTAAAGAATGTTATTCAAAATTCAAAGACACTATTCAAATTCAAGACCTCTACTAATAATTGAGAGAAAAAATACATTAGTAATTGACACATCAAAATAGACAATCATTACAAAATTCCTTGATTCTATTAATTGCTTCAAGTATACAAAGTTGCTAAAAAAATCTCTCCATGTTATAATGGTGATACATGCCTTTATAGGAAGAATAGGTAGTATACTAGTGAGTTACAAAATATAGATGTACAAAGGAAAGGATAGTTGTCTTTACAAGCTCTATAATACACATGATTTCCCAAAACATACTGACCTAAAGGAAAATATGCTTAAAAATCTAGAATATGCCTTTAGAAAAGAATATTCTATTATAAAACATTACCTAATTTCAATTAGAATAGACTATTGCTCTAACTTACTAGTGGGGCCCTTATTTGTTGTTAGAGGATACTCATGGCCCTCTCATGTTGTTCATCAACCAACTCGAGATCTGTAGTAGGCTTCATGATGTACTCCTCCTCTTGGTCTTCTAGATCATCAAATTCTTTGTCATTTTTGGCCAAGGCCTCCTTGATGCTTCTAGCTTCGTTGATCCTCTCACTTGTATTGAATATCATATCCAAGATCTTGTTGTTATCCTATGCAGACTGGCCTTTAACTTTCCCTTGGATTTCTTGAGTCACCAAAGTGGCCCTATACTTGAAATTTCATCATTGATGAGGCAAAGGGTAGTAGTTTGTGCAGGATTGATAAGCATGATCCCACGAAGTTGCTCAATTTTGATAATGAGCTCTTTGTCATATTTTAAAAGCCTGTTTACCTTGGTGTGCTAGGTACTCAAGCTTTGAAAATTATCAATAACAATCCCCAAGATTGTACCTAGGTGTCCCATACTTATGGTTTTAAAGTTTGGGATTTGCTTCTTTGCTTCAATATTGAGGAGATAGGCAATCTTATCCTCTAAGTCCTACCATTAGGTGACTAAGTCTTTGGATAATGTATCTTGGTCCTCTAATTCACTCTACCTCATCTTCATTAAATTTAATGCCTCAAACCTATCATAGAATGACTCATCAAGCATATTAATCATGACATTTGGTACCTATAGGATTACCTGAGTCTGCAAGTTTTCCTTCTCCCTTTCCAAATTTTGGATCCTTTATATTAGACCTTGGACTCCATCCTGGGCTTTTTGTGATTATGATTCTATCAGGATTTCCACATCCTCCACATGGATGTAAACTTCAAAAATTTGTTGGCCTCACATAGGATTTAATCCTATAAATGGATCCACCTTCTAAAAGTTGATTTTTTCTATCCCAACCATGGTTATCCTAGTTTTAATCTCTTTAAGCCTGTTATTTTAGGATTAAAATGAACTATGGAAATTGGTTCCTTGAAATGGGGAGGCGCCCTCCACACCTGAGCTAGTAGATTCTCTTAGAGCATCTATCTTATTACCTCTTAAGACATGGGTGACAAAAATTCTCCTCTATTCCTACTCCTTTATTATAACCTTGATCTAAGGCTTAATGTCATCATGCATCCACACCAACCCTTATCATGGCCCATGAGTGGGAGAGAGATGGGATATTTTGAAATTTTCCATAGATGAACCAGTTTGAAATAATTGGTCCATGAATTAGAAATTCATCAATGAAAATGTTGATTTCACTAGTGGGATGAGTGAAGGTCAATCTAGGTTTCCTCCTTGGTTCTACTAAGACCAAGGCCAATTTCGCATTTCTCTTCTCTTGAGGTGTCATGAAAATCAATTCTTTTCCTATTATTGCCCCAGAGGGGTCCTCCTTTCCACCTAAGCCATAAGATTCTATAAGTTCCTTGAGGGCACCCTCAAGTGTCTCTTTCAGCTCCAAGGCTATCATGTCAATGTACTGGACTAGGGAAGGTGGCCTCTATTGCATAGTTAAAGGTAAGTCTTCTCTAGGTCTTTTTTCTAATCTTAGCTCTCCAACCTTCTCCTTTACTTTGCCTTGATCATCCTAAATTTTCCCAACCTAATATTTGGATTGCTATGATTTCTTCCCCTAAGGTTACTCATGAGCTATCCTAGATGGCCTAGGTAGTAGGTGGTATTGCAAAGGATATAGCTACCAAGTTTCCCTAGATGGCTTGTTGTCCTTAACCAATCTATGCTTTAGTTTGATGTTATGGCCCTTGATCCTAGCCAACACTTCCTCATAGTTTCTATCTTTGATTTATATGGTGTCATGGACACGTAGTTTATGTACATACTCAAGCTTGATCTTTTTATCTCTTAGATTTTCTCCTATTTTGTTCCTTGGATCCCATATTTTGAGTTCATCTAATTGAAATCCAAATGAATTTCTTATGTGTGACCATAAATTCCACCTAATTATAGTATTTAATTATGATTTCCCCAATATCTAATGGGAAAGGGTGAAGAAGACCTTTCCTATTTTCCTTGCAAGCCTTGTTAATGCCAAGGATGAGCTAAGAGCCAATCTCCTGCTCAACAAGTTTATTTAGGACATGCACTAATAGTTTGTAAGGCTGGGACATAATTCACTCTATATTAATGACTATGTAATTAGGATAATACCATACATCCCCAATCATCTCCACACACTTTTGGATGAGAGGGTGAAGCCTATGAATGGGTACACCTATGATGGCCTCAATGATTTTAGGGAAAACATAGTCATAGATAAACTACATGTGATTCTTTTAATTGAAGATGTGTAGCTTGGAATAGTGGTGTGAGAAGGCTATCCTACCTTTTGGGGAGAAATTCCTAATGCCAGGGAAGGTGATTAAAGTAATAAGGGTATCAAGTAGGTAAGACATCATGTACAATTGCTTGGAGTTATTTTTATTGATGGCAATGAATTACCTGGCAAGGAAGATGTTGATCAAATATCTAACTAGAGGGGTAAATTTTTCATCCACTAGGAAGTGCACATATGAGACCCAAACCTCATTCATGTAAGTGGTTGAAGGGGCACCAATATATCTATTCAATAAGGTCATTATCACCCTAATGCCATTTCTAAACTAGATGATAGGGATTTTTCCATCAAGGGTTCAAAAGATGTGAGGTCCTTGGTTTAGCTAGTGTTTGAGGATGGAGTCCAAGTCATGGTTATTTTTCCATTACCTCATCTTATTAAGGTCCACATGGGGAAGAGGGAGCTTATAGTACTTGTCAAAAGTAACAAGGGAGATGTATTCTACCTCTTTTGAGTTACTTTCCCTAATAATCCATTCACTGTCAATCTTGAAGTCAACAAAAATGGGAGAAATGACATCAATGCAATGTAATACCTCTAGTTTTGACATGGCATGATGGAGGTCATCCATCTAGATTGTCACTAGGTCACAATGTCATCTATTGGTGGTGACATTTCTCTACTCTTCCTTTAAGATGGCTTATAATTCTTCTACCATGATGAAGAGCTTGGACTAATTATTGATGTCATGGATGTTTAATGAAACAAGGTCTAGTTATATATCCTTAAATACCTAGCCCTCACTATCAATCATCAAGTAAAGCTTAGTCTCTTCCTTCAATTATTGCTTGCTAGCTACCATGGTCTCTATTCCTTGCTAATTATTTATGCTAGATTGTATATGATCTTTGTGAAAGCTATCTTGTGCTCAAGAACACAATTAAGTTATAATTTGATTGAATTGTAGTAAATTGGATCCATTTGGGTCACCTTTATGTATGGTCTAGGATTTAGGAGCTTTAATGGTGAAATATATCCAAGATTTGGCATATACATGTTATGGATTTTATTTAGACCCCTACCTTTATACCTTTGTGTTTTAGAGTCCACAAAATCTTCAATTTTGTCCTTTTATACTTGTGTGGAGATTATGTGGCACTGGTCTAGATATTTTGTGGAATTTTTCATAAATTCTATTTGAACACTAGCCATTGAAATTTAAAATACTTTTTTTATTTCACATTATAGGATCAAAATCTAGGATTAGCACGAGCCATTGATCATAATCTAGGCCCTTATATTTTAATTGGTTCCTCAATCTTAAGCTTTATGGTTATGACACTTGGCATGCCCATGCATCTTCCCCATGTTCTAGATCTTATGTTAGTCCATTATCAAATAATCATTGGCCATGCATTAGGTCCATGGGTTCTCAGGGTTTTGTTGTAAAGTCTCTAAGGACCTTCACACTGTTAGATCAAATCTAGTGACAAAGCATGGACCGTTGATCTATGAAAATTCCCAAATGTTAAGTTAGTACACTTTTAAAAGTCATGACTTAGGCTTATGTCCCATAATATAAGGTTTATTTTATGCTTATTAAGCATGGTACAAACCTTAGGCTAAGGATTTTAATCCTAAGTTATGATTTTAAAGGGGTCTAGGTATAAGAATTCTAGGTTAATGTATGCATTTTGTTTAGAAAACACAATGAAAATATTAGGCTAAAATATTTATGCCATGTGTCACAAACCATGCCCAAAATAGGTTCAACATGAAATGATAATTTGAATTTTACATAGGCTAAGTCTATTATTTAAGGTCCATTATACAAAATACAATGTGGGTCCTTAAAGCATAGACTTAGGCTAGGTATGTTTCTTTGTATAATATTTATGTTCTACAGATCGAGGCCTTCCATTTTGGGTGTATTTTGATCATTTCCCTCAGCTTGGTGAGCCACCTTAGAGTAAAAATAGGGTTTTGGGATGTTATTTGAACATTTATCAATAAGTTTTCATTAGTTTAAAATTTATGGTCTCATGGGCATCAAATACACCTTCATAAGCATCAATTGACATTTGAGTAGACATCAAGTTTAAAATAGTGAAAAAATCATTTTAATAGACTTGAAGTTGATGGTCACATTGGCATCAAGTTAGTCTTTTTGGACATTTAAATGATGGTTACATGAATATCAATTTCAAGTTCATTAAAATTTTTAGGGTCAAGTGCAGGGATGCCACTTGGCATGTTTTTGGGGCTTCCTAGGGTCTCGATGTTATTTCTTTTCATTAGATAAAATGTCATGATAAAATGATATCCATAGGATCTTGATCCAGAGACTTTCTTTTGATTGGTTTTCTATCAAGTGGGTCCCCTTTCCTTTTGGCTCTCAAATTTAATGGTACCACATGTCCATCTTTCATGCTCCCTATATCCTTTTGACTTTTTAATTTCACTTCACTCCATCTGATTGAGTTCTTGGGAGTAAGTGAAGATCATCATATTATCTAAGATTTAGGATATTTAAGCCAATGTTCTTAGTCATCTCTACTCATTTGGATCAAATGTTGTGATAAAGGGACAACTGTAGGATCTTGCAAATCATGAGGAAGTTAATGTTAGGATTATGGAGGTAATAAAAACTTAGGCTTAAGGTGTTAGGACTAAGTTCATGATGGTATTAATGAATACATTGGGGCCTTAGTATTAAATTCTTAGGCTAAGATGGGGAATATAAAAGTACCCTACATAAAGACATTTAGTTAGGCCATAAGGAACTTAGAAAAGGGGGAAATAATGAAGGGGGTCAAGTTTATTAGTCAAGTTGTGTTAAAAACATGACTAAACCTAAGATATGCATTTTATATCTAAGTCTATCAATGAGTTTTAAAATGGTTTCCACCAATTTGGTTCCCACCATTATTCAAATTTGAACTGAGGGTTTGCCAAGGTTTTAGAATATAGAATTTTCGAGGGTGTACGCCATGAAACCTACAATATTAAGGTCAAATGAAATTCATTAGAAATATTAGTAAAAATTAAATAATATTACGACCACATATTCTTATCTATTAATAAAGTGGATGATCTTCAAATTCTATAAAATACCTTGACATGCTGAGATTTCCATGTTTTATTTTGAGGGTTTCTTAAGGGTCCCAATTCAAAAAATGGAGGTATGTTAGTCCCAATAGTACCTTTATTAAGCTTTATGATTTCATATTTTATCAGCAAACACCTGGTCCTCTTTCTATGTCCTTCAATAGTCTATTTTGCATCCTTTTTCTTGGCCAAGATGCTCTTGTGAGGATAAAACTTCATTGCCGAACTTGGGGTTTTTGGTCATTTTCTACTTTTTTCAAGATATTTACTAGACATTTTGCAAATTAGAGGGGTATTGATAATTATTTTAGGGGAACGAAAATATATTTATGTATAGAATTTTATACATTTTAATGTTTATTTAGGGTTTTTAATATTTTTATTAATTTATTAAAAATAATTCGTGAAAATAGAAATCAGGGAGGCCTCCTTTATTATCTATTTAAGGAATCTATCAAAAAAAAATCATTTTATGGAAAGTAAACATAGTTTAAGATTTATAAAATTATAGAGGGGTTTAAGAAAAAATTGAAAATATTTTACAATATTTATTTTGGTCTAGTTATTATAGATGAAAAATTTAATGGGTCAAGGAATATAGCCAATCCCTACCCTACCTTTCTTTTTTATTGATATCCCATGTTTATCTCATTATCTTGTTATTTTAGTTAACCATGTGACATTATCTATATTCTCTTCAATTAATTCATCCACCATTTTACCATCCTTTTCTCCACTTCACCTCTTTTTTCATGTTATGTACCTCACTATCCCTCTATCACTACTACTCTTTATCCATCGACTCCATTCTAGCCACCATGGAACTCTTGAATTATCAATCCAAGCTATCCTTTCTTAAGATTACCAAAACCTAAAACTTCCCGGGCTTGAGGAATTCAAAAACAAATCCTTTAAAAGGCTATTAAAACCCTTTTCAAAGGACTAACCCTATGTTTTAATTCCATTTAAGCATTTTTAAGGCATGTGATGGTTTATTGGGATTTTTGTATCGTGAATACATTGTTTCCATTTTCACTATAAAATATTTAAGCAACTTTTGTAGTATCAATGGAGGATTTTATTTTTCAAGATGTCACACCACAAATAAGTAAAATCATTCTTTTATAATAATTCTAAATGACCCATGTTCATGGAAACTTAAAATGGCCATATAATTTCTTAATAGTTCAAAATCAAATGTAATTTTTTAAAAGTGTGTAATTTAATAAGAAAATTATATAATTTATATCACATTGAAGTTGTATTGTGTATAAATGGGATATTTTAATAGTTTTTATTTTTAGTTAAAATTCTATTTTGGAATTTTTGTATAAAATATAATAATTGAAAGTAATTATTGTGGGGAAGTTATTTTAAGTACATTTATTTATAAAATTTTAAATTTATTAGGAGGTTTCTTTATTTTATGGATATTTTTTAGTTGTATTTTTAATGGAATTTTATGCACACTCTTATTCTTATGATTTTTTTTATGTGTCATTTTTTTATTAGTATAAAAAACAACACTATGGACAATAAAATATCACTCCTCACTCTTTATAACTATTACTCATGCAAAAAATTATTTATAATAAAAATAAAGGTATCATATGAAGTCACATAAAAAAACTAAAATTTAAACAATATAAAGTAATGATAATTCTAAATGTAAGAACATATGTGATGAGACATTCATCCTTATTTCTCCCAAGTTATTCTTTCATACTTATAAACTATCAATCCTAAGAAGCATGGTATGTGCTAGAGAAACATAATGATAAATTATATTATATTTGATGTCATAAAATATATTCAAATATCATTGGTATTATTCCCAGTGACTTTGACAATATTTATGAATTGATAGATTAATAAAAATTATGATGAGTTGATTCTATAGGTTTTATCCAAATTTGGTGAAACTTACTATGTATTTATTTTTACTTTCACTTGATGAAAAAATTGTGTGTACCAATTAAAACATTCAAAACTTTGATGAATTTGTTAAATATATTAATTATGAGTAATAAAAACTTATTCAAATGAGCATAATTTATCAAAAGAGTTCCAAGTTTTAGAGCCCTATTATAAATTATATGAAAATTATAAAATCACCATCAAAGAAAATCAAAAATATATCAAGACTAAACCACTCTAAAAGTATTTTTCTAGTTTTAAAAAACCCAAAAATGCTTCTCAACCAAGAAAAAGTCATGTGAAATGTATTTTTGCATAATATATGGAAATCTAAAATTTATATGCTTCAAGATGCTATCCATTTTGAATGAAGAATTAAAAAATCACAAGATTAGTATTCTATATTTTTCTACCTATTATGCTTCTATAAATGCAAAGTAAATATTTATTTATGCCATAATGCATGTATCACCTTCAAAACTTAAATGGATACTTGACTCCAGAGCCACTCACAAGATGGAAAATTTTTCATGTGTTATTTTTTCTTGATACTTGTACTACAAAAAATATATTCATGGACAACTCTTCTTATCTAAATATTTATGGCCAAGGGTTTATTTACATTCATGATGAAACTTTCACCATGGTATTTTTTTTGTCTTCTGTCTTAATAAATCTATTGTCAGTTTACAATATCACTCATATATGAAAGAAAGGTGAATTTAATATTAATTTGGGTATCATTTTAGAGAAAGATAGACATCTTCATATTATTACAGCTATAAATGAGGATCATCCTATATTATTATATTATTTATCTCATATTTTTCCTAATTTTCCTTCCAATGTACTACTTATTCATAAAGATAAATCAAGTAAGTTGTGGTATGAGTGGGTTTTACACTTAAACTACTACTATCTTCAATAGTTTCATTATCACAATATGGCCATTAGATTATCTTTCATCTCTTTTATTGATAATTTTGTTTATAGTGTTTTTTTGTTAAAAATAATGATATTAGATATGTGAAATTTAAATATTGGAGAGCTTATGAAGTTATAGTGATATTTTAGTTTATTTCTACCATTATCCTTTGATTGAACTATTTATTTTATGACATTTATTAATGACTTATTTATATGTATTTATGTATTTTATTGAAGCATAACATTTAGGATTTTACCACTTTTTGTTGACTTTAATGACTTGGTTGAAAATAAATCCTTAAATTACGTAAGTTTTTGTAGAAACACAAAGGTGGATAGTATGTGAATTCTTGGTCTAAAATGATTTTTTTATACAAGGCATCTAACTACAACATATAATAATTTATAACTCAAAATAAAATAGAAATTTTGGATATACACATTCTACATTTGAAAAAATTACTACTTTTATGATTTAATAATAAGATTTATCTCATTATTTTTAAATTAAAACTAAAATTATAAAATTTATATTTATATTTATATTCCCAAAAAAAAAATATTAAAAAATAATATGTTTGAAAAACATTAGATTAGAAAACAAAATTAGTTAAGCACATAAAAGTCTTTAGATGTGATACATAGGTACATATTCATAAATAAAAATAAAAGGCTATGTATCCCTAGAAAAGCATCACATATTTTTTTAGTATATTAATACTATCAAAGGCTTTATCATATCATAAATATAAATACATGTTAGTTGATCATTTTAAGAAGTTTAAAATTTGATGAGTGACCTCCACATATGACATTATATTTATTCTTCCTTTTTTATATGGACATGACTTTTGGTAGTACTTTTAAGGATTGAATGACTTCCACATGTGACATAATAGTTATAGTTATATAGGTTACTTATCACCTCTTACTACACTTTAACCTCTTTTGAAAAGGGATAAAATGACCAAAACCACATGTGACATCATAGTTATAGTTATATATCTCTCTGTGTGTGTGTGTGTGTGTGTGTGTGTGTGTGTGTGTGTGTGTGTGTGTGTGTGTGTGTGTGTGTGTGTGTGTGTGTGTGTGTGTGTGTGTGTGTGTGTGTGTGTGTGTGTGTGTGTGTGTGTGTGTGTGTGTTACTTATCACCTTATACTAAAATTTAACCTCTTTTGAAAAGGGATAAAATGATCAAAAAATTATATGTTATATTTTTGGTGAAGATGTAAATACTTGACATATTCAAGCAAATTATAAAGCGCTTGATTATGTATATATATATCCACAACATCATGATTATAAACTTAAATTGAGAAAATCCATGTAATAAGAAAATATTTATCTCATAAATAATGACACAAGTGGTATTTACCCTTTTTTTAAAGGAATAAAAGTGGTTCATTTTAAACGGATATATCAAACTAAATTTTTGGTAAGTATTAGTGTAAACAAAAACAAAGTAAACGTGGTCTTAAAATATTTTCCTAGGTGAAAGGCACTAAACATTTTTTTACCTTTTATTTACTCATGAAAAGAAATTATATTACCTTTAATATATATTATCACATCTACAAGTTGGAAAATGCATAAGATGGATGCAACGAGTGTTTTTTTCTTTTTTTTTGACCTTCATCAAGGATTTACATGAGGAAATTATTTTATAAAATTTAGTGAAGTAGGATAATGGTAGATTAATTATACAAACTATTGTGAAATATTAAATACTATATATATGATTTAAATGACACAAGATAATTTGGAACTTATTAAATCTATGAATATACTAAATATGAAAAATACAAAGGAGAATATAAACTTAGCTAGAAAACTAAGATGCAAATTGTTTCTGAATCTGAGACTAACATGGAGATTGTGTGAGTTGAGTGTATATTAGGAACATGAATTATCATGGATTTTATATATGAGAATTACAACTAGACAATATATGTGTGTTATTATCTCTAGGGAGCATTAGTTCTTAATAGCTAGCAAAGATTTGAAATTTTTAGGGTGATTTCACCTTCAATTATGTGTTCTATAGACTATGATATTTTGATCTAATGATAAACCTCTATGTAACATTTTTTACGTGTAACCATATATCAATGGCATAATAAGATGAATACAATCATGGAATAAAAAGGGGTTGTAAATTAAATTATTTCATGATGACAAAATTCCTTGTGTTAAGCGCTACCTACATACCAATACTATGAAGAGGGATCAAGTTCCATGTAGTTCTATGATGATAAAGTGGTGTGTGTGAAATATAAGTGAAAATGATAGATTTTTTTTAATCCTGATGTGAATAAGTGATTTAAATCTAATGTGTGACCTTAGAGATGTATTCATACTTTAGCTCAATATTACTTTGGTTTTATGTAATCATAACTGGGGGAAATAAGGAATTTGATCTCAATGTGAAATTAGAATTCTAGTAATTCTTAGTAAAGAAGCTTATTGTGTGAAAAATGGTTTTAAATGTGGATTTATAGTTTTATTTTTATAATTAATTTGGATGGGGATCGCTAAAATTTTGGGCTGACATTTTCATGAAATTAAATTTTATAAATTAAAATTAATTTGGTAAGAGGACAATAGAAGTGGATCCAAATAAGAGAGTAGTGTGTTATTTTTCAATTAGGGCATTATTATGTAAGGAGCAGAAACATATGATATGAGTACCATGAACATTATTTATGTGAGATTTAACTCTTTTATGTAAGGAACAATGAATTTTTTTGTCATTCATTCACTTAGAAGAGAGGGTAATTCATATGGAAAGTGAATTAAACTAGTAAAAAGGTCTTGTAATAGGTCATGAGCTAAGTGTATAAAAAAGGTGGTAACAAGTGCACTATTTTAACTTAAACATTAATTTGTGTGTCTATATTTTCCCCTTGTTTATTATAGTAATAGAAAAAAGTGAAATTAATAGAATAAATTGAAAAAGTGTGTACCTAAACTTACCTATGAAGTGTAGTCTTGAATGTAGGCCACAAGGTTAAAATGTGCTTCAAATGTACATATTATGAAAAATGTATACAATAAATCCTTACTTAGATAACTATCAAGAATTAAAGACAATAAAATTATATATATAATGATAAATAATGAATGCATATGATTGGGTACATGAACTATTGTGTTTTCTTAGTGCAAAACTAGTGAGTGCAGAGGGTAGGTACCTTTGATATTTAATTTATATTGAATAGCTTGGATTGGATTGTACATGCCCCAATCATCATTAATAGGAGAGTGTTCTTATGAACTCAAGGTATTCTTGACTCCATCTTTACATATGCAAAGTAGTGAAGTAGTTTGGAATCCATGTAGGAATTTAAATAGATTGTTTTATTGAAATAATTGGTGAAAAAGGGTAAACCAACCACTAAAAATGGAATAAGGCTCATTTTTGGTGAAAAATAGCACAAAAATAGATTAAAAAGTTGGTATAATTTGGATCTAGTGTATACAACATGAAGAATGACAAATATGTTCCTTCCATCTATGAAGATGTTGAAAAACTAAGGAGGAAGATATGTGTTGTGCACATGACCCCAATATGATATATAATGTATATGAATTTTGAGACTAAGTAATAATAACTAAAATTGTAATAAAAAGCTAGTGTGAAAACTCAAAACACTTTCCATGTACTATGCCCCAAACTAATAAAATATAAGATATAACCTTAGTATTTCTTAGAAACTAAAACTATGTACTTATTTCATATTACTATTTACTACCTAAGACTATAATAAAGTATTAGAGTGATTGTTTTATAGGTAATAGGAAAACAAATCCCTATTTTTTATACTCCTATCTAAAGGGATCATTCTTGTCCAAACTATTTTTTGAATGATTTATGGGTGTGCTCTATGATTCACTATGTGAAATATATAAAATTATATATGTGCATTTTACTATAGGGGATTACTTTATAATATAAGCCACTATGTACCCCCCCCCCCCTCTTTTGAGGTGATTTTTTGAGCTTTCACAATAGCTTAACACAAAATTAGGTGATATATGTTATGAAAAAATATGTAACTCTAAGTAGTAGTGATAACATGGAGGAGCATGGAATCATCATATAGATAAGCTAAGCATAATATTAATATGAGATACATGTAGAAATAATGATACATATTGATAAAATCAAGATAAATGTTATCGATTAGACACATAAATAAGTGATAAAACTAAATATAAATACCTATGGAGAAATGCATGATATACATCATAGAATCAAAGGTTTGGGAAGATGTATGATGATCATCATGGCATTATAAACTGAGAAAACTAGTGTCATGGTCATGATACACATAAATAAAGAGTACATGTAAATCACACAAAACATGAAATAGAGGACCAAGGGACCACATACAAGAGACAAGTTTAAATGTCACTCACATGCATATAAATATACAATGAAGTCTTGAAACCACACAAGGACATATTTGAATGTCCACAAGCCAAACAAAGAATTCACATAAGAAATGAAGGAAGAAAACATATAATAAAAACATGCATAAATGCTTGTAGTTGATTAACATAAGTAATTTTTAACACTAGTAGATTAAATAACTTAGGTAACAATTAAGGTATCAATGTGTTATTAAGTGAGAAATATCAATATATGTTATTACATATAAAGAATCAAGGTAAGAACAATATAACATATCAAAATAAGGATAAAACCTATGTATAAGATGCTTCAATGATCTTTATAAAGTAAAAAGAAGTTTTAAGAGGCTTGTGTGTGGTTTGGATCTAACAAATGATAGAATGTGCTCGCTAGGACAAGATTAGTGAAAGAGTACAATAGTTTAATGTGATCATCTAAAAAGGCTGATCTTGTTTAAATGTAATATATAGTATAAGATAATGAAATATCCAAAAATTATTTTTAGGAATGTCTAACTATATGTTTTACACTCACTTATGTATTAAATATGATATTAAACTAGATATAAATAGGTAATAAATATTGTGGATAAATTAATTGATGTATATGAACTAGACATAAGCATCATGGGTCCTAAATTTTTATTTTTATGGAATATTTTACTTTTTAAATTTTTTTGAATGTATGAAAACATAAGAAGGAACATACTAACCAATGACTCCCTTAAAATATTTACCATTAATTTATCCTATAGTTATCATAGGACTAATGACTTTTCATGAATGGCAAGGATTGTGTCACTTTGGAGTATGTAGATATGTAAAACCATTTACTCCACACTATGGGATTGATTGTTCTAATTTATCTTATTTAATAAGTACTAGATCATTTTCTTTTATTGTTATTCCATTACTTATTTTTTTATATACTAGCCAAAGGCATGTTTTTTTATTTTTTCGCCTTCAAATAAATTCCATCTTCTCTTAAAATTGTAATCATTACACTTTCATGTTAAATGTGATATGGTTATGATATTTACCCATTTCCCCCCATTTATTTCATCCATGCTCTTCATGATTCCACATTATATTGTGCCAAATAAGGACATACATGAAAAACCAATGAACATGTTTCAGACCAAATGTGAAAGGTCATTTAATGGATTTGGTAAATAATCTAGATGCAATATTCTTACTCAAGCATTAGATATCATATCCAATAAATTTTTATAATGTCATGTTACAAAAATTCATTTCAATAGTTTTATTTATCACAACATTGGTATATTTCTTTCCATCTATGAGATGGTTAAGAATCAAAGGCTCTAAAAATGATGAGTGAATTTAATTTTACTCCTTTGAAACTATTTTAACATTTTAGGACATATAGTAAGTAAATCTTATATTGTTAAAGGACTAATTATAACAATAACGTGGAATGAAAAATAGAAATAATTGATTTGAGATGATTTTCCAAAAATAACAAGAATATAGAAAAAGAGAATTTATCTAGATTAAATTAGGTATTTTAATGTCTTAGGAGGCTAAAATAGGATTAAAAATAGGAAAACACATTCCTTTCTATGAATGTAGCTAAAATATGGCCTCAAACAATAATTTCCTTATGTGGATAGTAGCACCATGTTGCACTAGTATTTAATTATAGCCCTAGTGTCCTTATTGGAGGAGTTGTATGGAAATTCTAGGGAAGCTACAAGACATTTTAGAGGACTTTTAGGTGGTTTTTTGTCTTTTATAAGCTCACATGTGGCACTATTTTTGATGAATATGTTCTAAAATGCTAATTAATACATTCACACATAAAACAAAACCTAGATCAAATGCAAAAGAAAGGGAAAATTTTGATTGTAGGATATTAAGATTACACAGAACAAAACCCATGTTGTCTTGGTCACTACCTACATTAACCCCAATGCTAGGGGTCCTAGATCACATGTATTTTTCCCTTAGGTAACATACATAATTAACATACATGGTGTAATAGAGTGACTGTCACTTATGCCCTTATTTTATCAAACATGTAATGTCTAAATGTGATAGCTGAGTAGTATGCAAAATATTGAGCTATACTATTGATTGATTTTATGTAATTATGTGCCAAAATAGTAAGTTATATTGTCAATTTTATACCATGAGTTAAACTTTCACCCCATCATTTGAAACTTAGCATATCATTCCAGTTCACCTTATGAGTTATGTTGGTCTTTAGAGTCCCTTAAGATGATGAATTTTTTGCCTTAATGATTCCCTATAAGTCTAGTGCCTTGGTTTAATCTCTCTCTCTCTCTCTCTCTCTATATATATATATATATATATATATATAAGCGTTCAAAGAGGATCAAAATAATGACTTATACAAGCTTTGAAGAACTAGACGATCATCAAGATGTCATGTAGAAATGGGCTAGTCAAAATCATTTGTGTATTTTATAGATATGCTTAAATATCCTATTAGAGACAAAGGATTGCATGGGCATGAAGTTATTCATTCCTATATTATCCTTTGAAAATTTCATGACTGATAAGTTTTCTATCTCAAGTTATAAGCATTCAAAGTTAGACATGAAAAATGAAATATACACAAGAACATCAAGTTTAAGCCTTGTCAAATAGCCATTGGAATTCAAATGAAAGAGATCAATGGTCAACATTCAATTATACCAAAAACATAATGGTGAGTGGTAATATAATAGGTGTAAATGGGTCCCAGATATCCAATGACACGTTCAATCATACACCTAAGATCAATGGTGGGCATCAAGTTAAAAGGTCAGCATGAACATGTAGTTGACAAGTGGTAAGATCTTGCATACCTGAGTAGATATTAAATAGTGTAAATCTACTAATAATGTTAGTGAGCTTGAGGAAATCAATGGAGCACATTCAATTATACAAATCAAGATCAATAGAGAGTGAGAGGTCAAAGAGTCAGTGGATCTTGAAGGTTAATGAAAAGCTACTAAGTGTCTTAACTATGATAACTATCAAAAATATAAATAGAGCACATTCAAGATATGAAAAAGTAGATTAATGGCACACATTTGGTCAAACAATTAGTAATATCTTGAGAACAAATGAAGAGTTCTTAGTTGGCACAATATGAGAAGCTCAAATCAAGATCTATGAATGAAATTAAAAGTCAAAGCCACTTCAATTTAGGTCAAACCAAAGCTAATATTACAAAGGGATGCTATAAATTTAGATACATTAGTTTCAATTGTTTGTCTTCATAGCTAGAAGCATGACTATGACCCTTTTCTCCATTCTTACATGATAAAAATGAACTAGTAAGGATCGATCAACACTAGATCAAGATCAAAATGGATTGATTAATTTGTTCTAACAACATTGATGCCAGAAAGATATTGCAAAAGATTGATCCATATTTTGTAATAGATTTAATACTAGGACTTAGCTTGAAAATGAATTGATTCCACTATTATAAAAATAAGGATCATCATGCATGCCATAAATGGATTGAAAAAGACTAATATGGTTGTCATGATCATTTTATAGAAGTAGTCTTAGAATGATGATCTTGTCTAACTAAGTCAACACTAGAATGATGGGAAATCTAGGTCATTATGCTCCCTTTTCCATCCTTATATGCATGATCCCATCTCTCTCATTCCATTCTTCAATATATACAAAATTCTAAGCCTTGAAATGGATCCCTCTTTTTGGCATGATAATAATCTGCCAAGATTTACACTATAACACCTATTTTATTCAATAAAGAATGAATTCCTTCATTTTCAAGTTGAGTTGAATTGTGCTTCATGATTTTATTGATGTGGTTAAGGGAATATATGTGTTACTTGATTTTTATGAGTTTTCTCATCTTCATGTAGTGTTTTGGTAGTTCTCATAGGTCACTCCAAGTGCATATGTAGCCCTTTAGTCAGTGTAGAAGTGGAAAACTACCCTCCCATGATAGGCCAATATCTAATCCATGCCTTGTTGTGAAATAATTATGTGGAAACTAATCAAAGAGTGTGAAAAATAATGTTTAACAGTATTGAAAGTGTCTTATAATGTGTCTTGTGCAAGTGTGAGGATTAAACATTTGGTGCATCACCTCATTTTTACATGCTTTTATGAATTGTTTTCATTTCTCTCTCTATTTTACAATAAATAATTAGCTTATGTCTAGTTTAGATGATATATAAAAAATTAATTCAATCTTCTCCAAAGGCCTAACCCAATTTTAGGTGACCCATAGCTTAGGGTTAATACCATGTTAGACTAGGTTTGAGTAAGAGGACCTGAACAATCCCTTTTCTTACCTAGGGTATAATCTAGACCACCAATAGTTTTGGAATTCTTGGTGGGACAAATTATCCTATATAAATTTAAATTTGGATCTAAGAATAATAATATACAATAGCAAAGGAGATCCATCATCATCATAAGTTAAATATTCTTCAAGTTGCAAGACATCATTCTCATGCCAAAGGTCACTACAAGGTTAGCTAGTAAATGTATTCCCCTTAAATATATTGAGCTACCTAATATTTAATATAAGAGAGTGATATTTAATAAAATAATATATTATCCTCAAATGCAATATCCATCCCCTGGTCATCCTGTTGCTTTGAGTAGTGCAATTCCCACTACGTAGATGACCATAAAAACTAGGTACTTGTTCTATTAAATAGAGGTAGTCCATTGAAATTATCCCAATATGATGATATTCCTATGTCTACTCTAAAAATCATCCCATTAATTTTTTAAGAACATCAAACAACTACTATTGAGCACATCTAGGATGTTTCCAAACTTTGGTCCATTCACAATGTTGTTTAATATAATGTGGCTATCAGATTGCTTATTACTTTGTTCAAAGGAAAAGCATTAGATTGGTATATAAATATTACTTTTAATTATGTTTCTACTTGGGATGAATTAGGATTATCCTTATTTAGACAATTTGAGGACAAGTTTGACCACCTATCCTTAGTTAATAAGTTGACTAACATAAAGAGAGCTCCTCATGAGTTCATGTCTAATTTCAACCTTAAAGTACAAAATATGTGGACTAAAATACCTACATTGATCAAACCATCCCATGAATATGTATTATTTTATTATCCAAGAGACCTTAATTATGACATAAGTGTGATATAGTTCATGGGTTGTAATACCTTACCAAATGCTTATGAGATTACCAAAGGGGCAAAAAATAGTTTTATACAAGATGGTAAGATTTCTCCTAGGAATATAATTCCTATATTCCCAAATTTACAATAATTTAAACTAATTAAATCCCCTTAAACCCCATAATTATCTCTTATCCCATCTCTTAAATCCCAAGTTGTAGCCCCTTCTAGTCAGGCTAGTAAGATTGGGGAATTCAAAAGTTTGTTATAGTCTTTTGGGAATGAAATAGTTTGACTCAAAAGATAAAAATACTATGGTAGGCCTTATCAACAAAAAAATCAAACCTCATATAAGTATTTCAAAGATTAAAACCCTCCTTATCAAGGATTATGAGAAAATATACCACCCTACTAGACATAAGGAGCCATGGTTCTAGCTAAACCATATGTATATCTTGACCCTAATGTACTAACAAGCTTAAAAGTAATTTTCCCAAAACATATAAAAACAATTTGATGTATAAATAAAATTGGCAGCCCTCTAACCTTAATGATGTTTAGAACCAAGCCTTGGTATCAAAAAACATTAGTATGCCACAAATGATGTAAAAAGAGTTTTATCTTCAAGGAGCTTAGTATCAAGAGACAAATTTGGTACCCCAATGAGTGGATAAAAAAATTTAATGTAAACCTAATTCCAATAATTTAAATTTGTAAATGGATGGTTATGTTGCATTCAATCATGATGGTGTGACTAGTAGTCTAAGTGGTCAAGTTGTAAATGTAGCTAGAGATAAAACAAGAGACATTGATGAGGATCAATATGTGAATAATGCTTAAATTACTCCTAATTTTGTTTATAAAAGTACTAAAGATCAACATATTACCCCTACAACACAAAAAAGTTAAAATGCAGAGGTTGGGAGGGTCTCTCAAATACCTCAAGTCCTTGAACAACTATTGGTTTAAAGGGTGTAGCCAAAGGTTAGTGGAGCTTCACTTATAATATTGGATCAGATGAATAAAACTAATGTTAAAATTATCATGTGGTAATCCCTTTATATTCTTAGACCAAAGGATATGCTCATCCAAGAGATTTCAACTCTTAAGGTGTCTCTAGAGCTAGTTGAGAAACAAGGAGTTATCCTAACTAATTTTAGACCATCCAATGAAGCATCAAGTATACTAGGTACAAAAAATTAAAAAATGAGACAAAGATAAGGTAAATTAAAATAAAAATCCTTCCTTATACCTCTCCTTTATAGTTGGTGACTATTTAGTTTATAACTGTATGGTGGACAGTGGAACTAATATCACTGTTTTGCCTAAGTAAATTGCAAAAAATCTTGGTCTTGTCTATGAACCAAATGATAAATGGGTATTTAAATTAGATGGGTCTCCAAAAAATACAATATGAATAATAAAATATGTGAATTTGAAATTACATGCTTATCCTAATGTTACCATCTAGTAGGATGTAGTTATGCTAGACTTAACCCCTATTTTGCCATGTGCCTATCAAGGGACTTTACTTGGAAGATTGGAGGATACTTATCAGTTGATTAGACATATTTGGTATTTATAAATAGATATGGTACTAAGGTAACCTTACATTCTAAACCTATTTCATTGTTTCATTTGGAACCATATATTATAAGTGTTGTGAACACCAATTGCCTCATCTCAGATGAGGTGATAGAACATAGTGTAGAGGGAACTGAAACACCTTTAGATGGTATTCAAAATTTATTCCATGATGATTGGGCCTATATATCACATGAATATTATCCTTATAAATTAACTGAATAATAATGAATTGGGGTTTATTGCTTGTATGAGAAAGATGCACCAATCCTATCCTTGATGAAGGATAATGAGCCTAGTGATGATCTTTGGAAATTATGCTTTGATGGGTTGAGGAATAATCATGGTACCAAGGATATAATTATGTTTATTTATCCAAAAAATCATATGTACTTATAATTTATTAAGTTTTAATTTGGTTATTCAAACAATGCTACTAAATATGAGGCACTAGTTCATGGTTTACAATGGGCTAGGAAATTGAAAGTCAACACCTTATAAGCCTTTGGTGATAGTTAACTTGTAGTTTACCAAGTGAGACAACTTAATGTATGAAAAAAACCCATTAATTAAGTCTTATAATCATAGGGTATGGGACTTATTTAAATATTTATAGGCCCTCAACATTCAGGCAATACCAATAGATGAGAACAAAAATGTAAAGAAGTTAGTTGTCATTGGACCACAATTTAATATCCTAACTAATGCAAGAAGTGAAAAGGTATAGTAATAAATTAAGGTGGTTTTAATTCATTTTTTCCCATATAATAATGATAATTGGAAAGTGTTTTAATATGATCATTAGATTGTCATATTCTTTTAATAAGAGGCTGATTTTTCGTCAAGAAATTAGTCAAAGTACTTACAATAATATGGTGATAAAATTATGTAACTAAAAAAATAAGTTTCCCAAAGGATTGGTCACACTTGAAAACATATTCAGTGGTGATGATGAGCTAAGGAAAGAGAATTCAACTTTGTCAACAAAGAAACAACACTATGCCAATATGGAAGTTGCACCTGGTAAGATCCCAAGGTTAAGTAAGGTATGCACTTATTTCGAAAAGGAAGATTTCATTGAGTTATGTGAAATATTTTCTGATGTATTTTTATGTCAATATAGTGATATCAAGGGATTTTACCCAAGTCTAGATTAACACACCATTGAGCTATAAGAGCAAACTAGACCAGTAAGGCAAAGCCAAAGGCCTATTAACCTTAAGAATGAGCCTTTGATGAGTGTTGAGCTTCATAAGCTCATTGAGTTGGATTTTATATTTCTAATAAAGAAATAAATTTAGGTGGCAAAAATTTTTATATTATGGGAAGATAATGGTGAAATTAGACTATGTTTTGACTTTTATGACCTGAATAAGGCTTCCCTTAAAGACCACTATCCGCTAATATCAATGGAGTAGATTTTATAGTTGGTTATAGGTTTAAAAATATTTTCATTTTTGGTTGGATATAGTGGATACAACCAAATTTTGGTCAAGGAAGAATACCAAGACTACCATCACCACAAAGTGGGGTACATTTGCATATATAAAGATGCCCTTTGGTCTATCCAGTGCTGGAGAAAATTTTAAAATATCCATGGATGTAGAATTACAGGGCCTCCTTAACAAGTATGTGTTGGTATATTTGGATGATATAATAGTGTTTTTAAATAATTAAAGTTAGCACATGGTTCACCTTGAGAAATAATTTTAAAAGTGTAGATAATTTGGGGTGTCCTTGAATCCTAAAAAGTGTGTCTTATTAGATCATAAAGGTAAGCTTATTAGACATATAGTTTCAAAACATGGTCTAAGCATAGATCCTAAAAGGATAGCCTCAATTATTTCACTTTCATTTCCCAAGCATAAAATAGATTTACAAATTTTCTTGGGGGAAATCAATTTTATAAGAAGATACATCTAAGATTTTTCCACTTTGGCTAAGCCACTTATAGCCATGTTAAATAAGAATTAGAGATTAAATTGGTCCAAATAATGAGTAAGGATATTTTATGAGATTAATAAATCCATGTATAGTTTTCTTCTGCTTATGAACCTATATTTATCAAAGGAATTCATTCTATACACCTATGCTAACATTGACACCATTTCAGGCATTCTTATGTAGCAAAACCATGAGGCTTTAGAGCAGCCAATAGCCATCCTTAGTCAAGTATTAGAAGAATATGAGACAAGGTAATCTTTTGTTTAAAATAATGTAATTTATATTATAAGGTCCCTCAATATATTTAGATACTTATTTTCTAATCATAAGATACACCTATTTTTTTCACATCTACGTGTCAAAAAGTTTCTCTTGAACAAGGACATAAGTGAAAAGAGAAATGGTTAGATAATAAAGGTAATGGAGTATGACATGGAGATAAAAGTCACAATGTTAATTATAGGCAAATGAATATATGATAATCTAGCCCAAGACTTATAAGAAGCCAATGAGGTGATGATGGTGTCAATTGATGAAGAAGTTGCAACTAGTCATACCTTGCCTTCTAGCTTGTATGATGGTTTGGTAAGATACCTCCAAGATGGTCTTTATCCCTTTCACCTAACTCCTTCAAAGATAATATATTTTATATTGAAATCCATTCCTTTCCTTATTTTTGATGTTTTTTTTCAAGAAATATATCAATGGCATGTTATTAAGATGCATTAAACAACATCAAAAGGAAAGGCTACTTGAAAAGTTCCATGATGGACATGGTGGAGGGAATTAATAATCAAAGACTATAGTGCATTATATCATGAGAGGTGGGTATTATTTTCCAAGATTATTTGTTGATTTTCATTCATGGGTTAGGAAATTTAGGTAATGTGTTATGTTTGTATGGAAGGTAAATCTTACTGCCTTACCTCTCCAACCAATTTTAGTGAATAATCCCTTTGTCCAATGGGGGTTGGAATTTATTAGTATAATAAACCCCCCTTCAAGCTTAGGTCATAAATGGATACTAAATACCACATATTAATTTACTATATGGACAAAAATAGTGGCATTAAAGGAAACAAACAAGTCCAATGTTCTATATTTCTATGAAGGTTTGCTTACTATATTTGGAGTCCCTTCAACCATCATTTTTAATAATGATATGGAATTTTTGGGGTCTAATATCAGCTAATGGGTAGTTTAACATAGTTTTTTTCTCATTACTTCATCAAACTACTATCACTAGGGTAATGGCCTTGCTAACTCAACTAATAAGAACCTATTAAATATCATAAGAATGACCATTGAAGATAATTAGAATTTATGGCATCTCAAATTGAATTCAACTCTATGGGTTAATAGGATCGCCTACAAAAATTCAATAGCCAACTCCCCCTACAAAATGGTATATGGTAAGGAAGTAAGAATGCATGTTTCTCTTGAATTTCATACCCTAAAACTAATGCATCAACTTGAGTTATTGGAGAATGAACCTATGAAAATTAGATATGCTAAGATTATGGAGTTGGAAGAGACAAGACATTAGTCCATGCTAGCCATAGAAATCCATCAAGAAAAGGTATAGATAGCCTTTGACAACATATCTTCTTCACAAAGTTTTAAATAAGGAGATTTGGTCCTCAAATGAGATGAGGATATAGCTAAGCCAAGAAGGCATACAAATTTTGACTCTCCTTAGAGTGGTCCATACACAATCTCCAGATATAAATCCCACAATGTCTTCCAACTTGCAAGGATGGATGGTGAAGATCTTTCTATTACAGTATATTGGATACACTTGAAACATTTATATTAAGGAAGTTAAGTTCCTTATATATAGTTAGTTATTTTGGCTTTCCTCTAAGTGTTATCCTAGCATATTAGATTGTTTTTGCATTTTTTGTTTGCTTCCTTGTCTTGTTTGTTTCCTTACCTAGTTTTTGGAATTCATTATATTTTTAAGTTAAAGGGGGGGTTTTTACATCCATGAATCAAAATTTCCATTATTTATGAGTCTAAATGTCATAAAAATGGTCTGGATCTCAAGTATAGGAGGCATGATTCTCAGCTAAGTCACCAAAATGTTGATAATTTGGTTCTATGGGTCAAATTGTCACCTCATCATTTGAAACTTAGCATATCATGCCAGTTCACCTTGTGATTTAGGTTAGTCTATAATTCCCTTAATATGATGTATTTTTTGCCATAATGATTCCCTAAAATTTTGGTTCTTTAGTGTAATCTTTATCTACAAATATAAGCCTTTAAAGAGGATCAAAAGAATGATTTGTAAAAGCTTTGAAGAGCCAAACCATCATATGGAGGTCATAAAAAAATGTACTGGTCAAGTTCATTTATGAATTTTATAAATATTTTTGGAGAGCATCTCATAGCTAAATGGTTACATGGACATGAATTTATTCATTCCTAGATTATCCCTTACAAATTTCATGACTTAATGAGTTTTCTATCTCAAGTTATAAGCATTCAAAGTTAGACTTGAAAAATGAAACATGCATGAGAATGTCAAGTTTAAGCTTAAAAAAATAGTGATTAGAATTCAAATGAAGTATATTAATGATTAAAATTCAATCCTACCAAAGATCTAATGAAAAACGGCAAAATGATAGGTGTTAGTGGGTCCTAGAGATCTAATGATGTGCATTCAATCATACACCTAAGATCAATGGTGAATGTCAAGTCAAAAGGTCATCATGAATGCATGGTTTAAAAGTGACAAGATATTGAGTACTTGATTAGAGATATAATAGTAAACATATACTATTAATTTCAAAGGTCCCAAGAAAATTGATAGAATGTATTCAATCATATAGATTGACATCAATGGTGAGAAAGAAGGCAAAGAGTCAGTGGATATTAAAGGCTAATGAAAATCTAGCAAGTGTCTTAATTGTGGTAACTATCAAAAAGATAAATGGAGCATGTGTAATCCATAAAAAATAAACTAAAGTGTGTGTATGGGGTCAAATAGTAAGCATGATCCTAAGAACAAGTGAATTAATACATGTTATCACAATATGAGAAGCTCATATCAAGATCTATGGTCAAAATTAAAATTTAAAGCCAAATCAGTCAAGGTCAAACCAAAGCCAATATTACAAAGGGATGCCATAAAGGTAGACACATTAGTTTTGATATTTTGTATCCATTACTATGACCCTTTTCTCCATTCTTACATGACAAAAAATCAACTAGTAAGGAGTGATCAACACAAGAACAAGGTAAAAATAGATTCATTAAGCTCTTATAATGGCATCAACACTAGAAGGAGATTACAAAAGATTTATCTAGATATTGTAATGTCTTATAAATTAATAATCAACTTGAAAATTACTTTATTCCACCATTGTAACTATAATGAGCATCGTGAAAGCTAGAAATGGATTGAAAAAGATTGATATTGTTGTCATGGCCATTTTCTAGTAGTCTCAGCATGATGATTCTATCTAAATAAATCAACACTAGAATGATAGAAAATATATGTCATTATGCTCCATTATCCATCCTTCCATGCATGATCCCATCTCTTTTATTCCATTCTACTATATATACAAGATTCTAAGCCTTGAAATGGATCCTTCTTTTTGACATGACAAGACTATGCCAAGATTTGTAATGTAACAACTATTTGATGAAATAAAGACTGAATTCCTTCATTTGTAATCTAAGTTGAAGTGTGATTCATGAGTTCATTGATATGGTTAGGTTAATCTATGTGTTCCTTGCCTCTTTTTTAGTTTTCTCACCTTAATATAGTGTTTTGGTAGTTCTCAAAGGTCACTCCAAGTGCATACATAGCCTACTAGTCAGTGTGGAAGTGGAAAATTGACCTCCCATGCTAGGTCAATAAATAATTCCTACCTTATTATGAAATAATTATGTGTAACCTGATCAAATAGTGAGTAGATTAATGTTTAGAAGTCTTGAAAGTGTCTTATAGTGTGTCTTGTGTAAGTGTGAGGATCAAACATTTGGTGTATCACCTCATTTTTACATGATTTTATGAATTATTTTCAATATATATATATATATATATATATATATATATCTCTTCCAAGTTAGACTTTGCTTAGGTATAGTTTAGGTGATATATCTAAAATTAAGCCAGCCTTATCCAAAGGTCTAATTAAATTTTAGGTGACCCATAGCCTAGGGTCAGTCCCATGTTGGACTAGGTTTGAGCAAGAAAACCTGAACAGTTCCCTTTCTCAGCTAGGGTGCAATCTAGTCCACCAACATGCCTTATGAGTTTATTTATATATAGTTAAATTTTATTTTAATGTAATATCTTATTCACTATTTTATAAGTCATAAAAGAGGGATAAAAACATAAGAAAATTCTCAAGGTAGGGTTAGGACCCAAAACATGGAAGAAAATGATTGTTAAACACTAGAGCCATAATTAGACACTAACACCACATGGTGCTAATATCCTAAAAATGGTGCTAGTGTCTTGAGGCCTAAAAATAGAGTTCAGACCAACCAATATATACTGTGGGATCCTATGACTAGGAGGGGCTGACTCAGGACCACTAGGGGTGAAATAAATAAGGAAAATAAAACATAAGAAAGATTAAAAAACCCAAAATGACCATGTGAACAAGGGATATATTCATCACTAAAACCTTCATGTGAAAGATAAATAAAATAAATAGTACTTATGGTTGCTTGACCAAATTAGGGTGTATACATTTACCCCCCTTTTATTCTAGTAATGTAATGAAATGAAATGACTAGAGTAAAATAAAATAAGGAATGTGTATCTGTACTTACATATGTTGATGTGTTCTAAACCTGGGTAACTTCATGGATAGAGAAGTGGATAGGAGTTAGAGTTAATTATGTGAAGATTAAATCCATAATGTGGATGTCATATATATTAAATCTAAGTATTGAACTAAATTTTGAGGAAGAAAACCCCATTTTCCCCCCATCTTGACATCTACACTGAATCTGAGTATGTAAAATGAATGTGTGGAGATACAAGGATTGGTTTCCCCCACTCTAATATATAGACTAAATATGATTATGTAAATTTAATATGTCGATAAAAATTCATTATTTCCCCCACTCTAATGTGTGTACTAAATTTGAGTATGTAAAATAAATATGTAGATAAATAAGGCATATTTTTTGACACTCTAATGTGTGTACTAAATCTGATTATATAAATTGAATATGTAGAGAAATAAGATGTCCTCTTCCAAATTATGATGTGTGTACTGAATTTGAGTATGTAAATTAAATATGTGGAGAAATAAGGCATGTTTTCCCCCACTATCATGTGCGTACTGAATCTGAGTATGTAAATTAAAAATGTGGAGAAACAAGGCATGCTTGCCACCACTTTGAGGTGTATACTGAATCTAAGTATGTAAAATGGGTATGGTGGAAGGATATGGATCAATCTCTATAGACAATCATGTGACCTAAATTAGTAATAACTTGGTGACACAATAGTGATTATCTGACTGTAACCTAATAATATGAAAATAAAGATCAAGGACATGTGTTATACATCATGCCTTAAATCTTAATATCTGAGTAATGTAGTTATGTCTTTGAAAAACTATATATCTAAGTGAAAATATAAATGTGAGTGAACCTATATATCTAATTCAATATATATATATATATATATATATATATATATATATATATATATATATATATATATATAATTGTATATCTAAGTATCTATGTCTCAAAGTTAGACTGTATATCTATGTAAACCTATATATCTAAGTCAAATTGTATATCTAGGTATTTGTGTATGAATATACCTATGTGTCTAAATATTTGTGTTTGAGTAAAAATGTGTATGAATATCTATATTTAAGTATGCCTATATGTTTGAATATATGTATTTGAGTAAACCTATGTGTTTGAATTGTTGTATCTAAGAAGATCTTTATGTCTGAATATTTGTATTTGAGTAGACCTATGTGTCTGAATAGTTATATCTATGTGAACATGCATGTTTAAATATATGTATTTGAGTAGACATGTGTGTTTGAATAGATATATGTAAGTGACCCTATGTGTCTGAATATCTATATCTAAATAGACCTGTGTGTTTGAATAGATGTATTTGAATGAACCTGTGTGTCTAAATATGATTATATATGAAGCAATCTATGTGTATTTCCCCCTTTTAGTGAGAGATCTGACTCTAAGGTAAGGATGTATAACCAAAAATGGTAATGATCAAATGAGTTGGTATTATTGAGCATGGCTGATGTAATTTTAAGTTTGAGTAGTTTGTCTATTATGATGGAGTTGATTGTTGAAAATGGTAATGGGATAAATGTTTGGTCTATATTGAGTTTATTATAATAAAATTAGTTTTTTCATCTTATAATGTTTGGTGTATCATTACCACTATAGTCCCTTTCAACCCAAACTACGTAAAACCATCCTTAGATTGTTATCGAGTACCTTTCTTATAGCCAACTTCTAATCACATTAAATATCATATCTTAATAATCTGATTAACATTTAGGTTGAAAAATTAGTTAGGTCTTTACTTTTCAAGTTTATTTCTTGCTCTTTGCTCAATTGTGTACACAAAATATTGTATTAGCCAATGTTAGTGAAAATTTTTGTTTTGTGTGTTTCAATTAGATTAGCCAATGTTAATCCAATTGGTTATCTATTTCCTTTTAGTATTTTTTGGTTTTTCATTACCTACAAATTTTTCCTATTTTATTTTCATAATCTATTTTTAAGCTTCTTGAATTCCTTGTCTATTGTACTAGACCAACCTAGTTGACCCAGTATCTTTTCTACCTTATATACACTATATTGGATCAACCCAATCAACCCTATAGAGTTTTACAGTCCATATTTTTGTTCCTGGTCAACCTAGTTGACCCTATACTATTTAATTCATCTCTTTGTACTTTTTTCCTCATCTCTCTTCTTTTCCCTTCATCATGGACTTTCTATTGGATAATGACACTAAGTTATAGTCAATATACATGATGGTATTTACCAATATTAATATGTTCTCCCATAGATAGAGTAGGTATCCTCTTTTGGATGCTAGTAATGTCCATATTGTCATTCACATAATGAACTATAGGACCCCTCCTAATACCTCTTCATAGCATAATCATCTTTTCTTACTAGAAGGCCAACCTAAGTTAGAGTATACTCTCAAAATACTTTTATTTATTTTTGAATTTCCTCAACATCCAAGAAAAGATCCTTCTACCATTTATAATCTCATGATTAGTGTTAAAACTAAAGAGCCTCATTCACCTAATCCTACATTTAATACTAGAATTGGCGGTACCACTTTATTCAATTCTTAGCCTCTTAAATTTTGAATTTTTATACCACGGCATATGCTTCTCTAACTTCTTCCACCTCCATGACTAGTATCTCAACTAACATAGTAGGTTCTACATCTAGTGGGCCTCTCATAAGATCCACTATCCTTAATCCTTCCACTAGTTCATTGTTTACTGCCTAAGGAAATCATGCTTTTAGTGCTCCTTCTTCTCAACCATTCACTAGTCCATCTTTTGCTACATAAACACATTTTTACACTAGTGCATCACATTCTCATAATTCATCTCAAGCTCATATCAAAACTAATATAGGTACACAAGCCACTAATACCAACACAAATACCAATTCTAATGTTTTTAATGTTAATCAAACACATCAACATTTATTTCAACCTCTCAATCAAATGAATACCTTTCAAGCGCATGACACAAATTAAATGATGAAAATTCAAAACCACCTTCTTAATATTTAATCTCATCCATAACCAGTGGCTTAGGGACCACATAACTAGAATGTTCCCCCTCCTCCTCTTTGAGATTATCTAGACAATCTCATTTCTCAACCTCCTTTAATTAATAAAACCATCAAGCATCTACAAAATGAACCTCTCACTACTCAAATTACCAATATTGATATAGGAGGTATAACACCTAAAATTTATTATAATGGGTCAACTGATCCTACCCTTCACCTCAAAACATTTGGAAATCTTTATAAGGATTAGGTCAAATTAAACACATTTTCCACTATCAATCTCCTATCTAAAACTCTCACAAGTGATGCCTTGGATTGGTATAATCAGCTTAGATCTCATTACATTTCTATTTTAGAGGACGTAGCAAATGCTTTAGTATAAGAATTATAATCTAATGATATTCCTAAAAACACTTTAGACCATTTCATTAATTACAAACAACATGAGAATGAAACTACCCAGGATTTTGTTAAGAGATGGAAAAAATTGTCAAACAAATGTGAACATAACATGGCAAATGACAATATTTATCATATCTTTACAAATTATCTCTATCCTAAATTACAATATTGAGTCTTCACTCTCTCTACATGTACCTTGGAGGAGGATATTGACCAAGCTAAATGTCAAGACTTCTTAATGCATCAATTCAAGCCACCCCAACCTTCTATAGGTCATAGTCTCTTACTCAAGAACAAAAACCATAATATCACTAATGATGGTGTCACTAATTCTTATGAAAACATTCACAATGTTCAAGTGGTCATTCCTAACCCTTCTTTAGAACCAACTCCTTCTCAATAATATACAAATCCTCATTTTTCTTCACCAAATAAAATCAACATTTACAAACCTCTATCATCAGCTAAATTGTTTAAGCATCTACCCAAGCCTCTTCCATGAGATCTTGACCCTACTCATCCTATGAAATCCCGGTATCATCCTAACAAGTTTTTTTGGTTTCATTCTAGGTGGGGTCATTCTCATGAGACATATAAACAAGTTCATAATTTAGATATGGATTTTCTTCTTGGACCTAATTTTGATCATGATTCTATCATTTGTAAGTGTCAACAAGCTTATGAGATTGATTTCAAAGAATATAAATCACATGATAAAACTCAAGCCTTGAATCAATCAAATACTCATTTATCTATCTATAAAGACCCTATTCCTAATCATCAACTAATTCAAGACAATCAGGACAAGCCCACCCCTTCCACCAAAAATGTTAAAAGTCTTGTTGAACCAACTTTTGAAGATAATGTGGTTAGACTGACTAATATGAAAAGGGTGGTGGCTTTCATTGATTCCCAACCTATCTATACTCCTCCTTCATCTAAGATATATCATGTTATATAGGATTCTTCTCCAACTCATTTAAATGAGTTAGGGAAAGGTGAAATTATTAATTTTGATGATCCAATTTATGATTCTCCCTTGGAGAACACATCCCATACTATTTATACCACTCTTCCACCATCTTCCAATACTAATGATAACCAAGCTTATACTATCACTTCTTCTTCTAGTATTCAAAATAATCTAACACAATTAACTATTCATCTTAACATGGTTTATAACCTTATTTTAAACCTTCTCCTTCTTACCAATAGAAGTTCCAATTTACTTTGGCTCCTCCTTTTGAAGACCTCCTTAATCACTATGCACCTTTATCTAACAACATTCTTATAGGCTATGATGAGTGGGATCTTATTACGGATCTCACTAATCTCCCATCCAAAATTTCATTCCTTAATCTTATGAAGATTTCTCCACATCATAGAAACCATCTTATGTATCTCTTATTCAAGATCATGTCTCTCATCCTCCCCTATTAGGATGGGAGGCAACTTTATCTAGTTCTAAAGATAATATTTTACAATAATGTGAAGAAATGTCTATCAATGTTGGGACACTTTATTTGTCTATGATTTAATATTTTATCTATGATTCTTGATGAGATTCAACTTCATATGGATTATCCTCCCTTATTTATTAGCATCTAAATAGGTGATATACAAGTCAAACATGCATTTATTGGTGAGGGTTTCAACACATATTTTTCTTCTCTCAGTTCAATTAAAAATCTTGGATATTTTGAATGCAATATTAATTCAACACATAACATATGCCAAGAATATGATAGAATGGAAATGACTCTTATAGGTTGTGTGTCTCTTCCCATTACCATCACACCTGACATTGACCATGTGAAGGTGATGATCTTTAACTTCTCTCTTTCTTATAACATCTTGCTTGGTAGGATATGGACTCACTGCATGAGATCTATCACTTCCTCTACCTACTAATGTGTTAAATTCCCTCATAATGGATCCATTTATAGGATTTAGGGTGACACTAACCCTTAGAATTTCAAACAATTCCAATATCATGGTGTCTTCAAGAGTCTTAATCTTGAGCTTTTGCTAAGTGTACCATTTCATGAGTCTTAGCATCTCAAATTTCTTGTTAACTCAACTCAAAGTTATAGTGGGCATCCCAAGCTCATTGGTAACATTCCTCCTAACCTTTTAACTCTGATGATGATGAGCCCAATGACCTTAACTTAAAAATCAAGACTTTTGACTGTTGAGATCTCAAAGAGTCAAACCATGAATTAACTCATATAAAGCCAAGCACAAATAGTCTACAAGATATTTTAACACAAAATATTATACTTCTCTCTCCTAACATAATTTTGGAAAAATACACACAAATGTATAGGAGTATATATCTCATATCCAAGGATTCCCAAATCCCTAAAATATATCCTATGAAACTACATATAACAAAGAAATCATAAATATGATATATTTTTATATCAAATAAAAATATATCTCAGCCATAATAATATTCTAACTCACCATATTAATCATACGGTTACTAAAAACTATTTAATTTTTACCACTATCTATTTACCTCTTGGTAAATATTACTTACAAAATATTAATAATGTTAAAAATATAATAACATTCACCCCCTTGTGAACATTATTAATCCTATCTACACCCCCTTAATGTGAGCATGAGGAAAACATACATCTTCAAAAATTGGCCTGAATAAAATCATATGCCAACACATACTTTCAGGTCTGCATACTACTGTTTGAATCTTGTTGTCTAGATCTTGTTGCACATGATCACTGTAATTCTTCCCACATATACACCATTTAACCACACTAGTAATGTCACTATCTAATCATCTCCATAAATAGTTAAGGTAGTCAGATAATGTCTACAATCAGATGATTTTTGTAGTTAATTGGGATTTTTGTAGTTAACTTCCCTCCTATATAACTGTTGACCACATTTCATTATATCCACACTCTCCCTTATCTCCAAATATTAGATGTGTTTCAAATAAGTAGGGGAATGAAAAATAAACACTAAATGCCACATTTTACCCTATAAGAAATAAAATTCTTACTTGTAGTAATTGTGAACGATCATGCCACTCGATCTCACACAGTAGAGAAGACTCCCACTACCACTAGTAGTATTCTTTGACTTTAATCTATTTAATTATTAATGGAAAATTAAACATATATTTATGTTATTATTCCATAATTTGAACATTTCCACACCACACAACTTAAAAAATAAATGTCTCTATACACTAAAATCCACACCACATAATAAAAACCACATGGCCACCAAATCAGTATGTAGCTTCATCAATGGTACATGATGAGAAGTCATTGAATGAACTCCAACCTCCATGTAGCATCTAGCCTCCAGTATCTTCACTACTTACTCAAGTGATATTTTGATGAAGCTCATGATTTTTTCAAGGGAAATCCCCTCTAGTGCATGCAAAAATGCATTTGTAGGGCAATTTTTTTTTATTTTTACAATTTAAAATTTTGACTCTTGAAAAAAACTTAACACCAACATAATGACTTTTTGACAATGATGACTCACCAAGACTTTTTGACATTTTTGAATTTTTTAAATTGACACTTTTTGACAATAATGACTTCTATAAACATTGAAAATTAATAACATTAACACTTTGAATTTTTACTTTTGATATATGACTATAATCAATAAATTATTAAGATAAATTATAACATAAACCTATAAACATAACAAATCCAATATTGGATTTTAAATATATACTAAAACTATTAAACCATTTGACATATCAGCTATAAGACAAGACATTAAAAATACAATTGACTAAAGTAACTCTCAATTGAAATATACACATTAACTTAAGACTAATCAACTAAAACTTATACATAAACAAAGACTATTACTAAAAACTCTTAAACCTATTTTATAAAATGCTTTGACAAGCAACAACATCATACCATTTTTTTTTATTTTTTTATTATTATTCCACCGAAACCACCTAATTTTCTACCATGTTATTGTTCATAACCATGGCTCAAATTTATACAAACAATGACATTAATCAAATAACTCAAACCTTCTACAAATAGGTGATCACTGAGACTAGATGAAGATGCCAAGCAAAGGAGGATCAAGTGTGAGCTGATATCTAATGATTCTAATGACTAACATATTTAGGTTTGATCACTATTTAGGTCATTTTAGAATACTATGTATGAATTCTAGTAGATGTCAATATGCCAAACTAGATTTGGTTGATAGACAAAAAACTATGCTTTTATGGTAGATTCTTTGAAGCTCCACTTGATACAGGATAAAAAAAAATGTGTTATTCATTCATTACCATCAAATTGTATTTGACTGATCTACACATGATTATAGATTAGATGAAACACAAGAATGAGTTCACTTCTAGTTGATAATGATCTCATGAGTTACCAATGCCATGTACAGAAGCTATTAATCAGATCTTTGAGCTCAAATGGAACAATATCCAAAACACATGAATAATCTATGCATACAAATTATTCAAAATATTCCTTTTTCATTTTGAAGGGAAAATCATAGACTGACTATGTAGCCAACTCACAGATCAAGAAATAGCTAAATTACTAGCAAGACTCTCATGGTAATTAGCTAATTATTTGTATGGCTCTGATACCACTGTTGAGAGCTCAAAGAGCCAAACCATGAATTAATTCATGAAAATCCAAGTACAAACAGTCTACAAGATATTTTAACACAAAATATTATACTTCTCTCTCATAACATAATTTTATGACAATACACACAAATATATAAGAGCATATATCCTATATCTAGGGATTCCCAAATCCCTACAATATCTCCTATGAAACTTCCTATAACAAAGTAATCCTAACTATGATATATTGTTATATCAATTAACAATACATGTAAACCATAATAATATTATAACTCATCGTATTAATCATATGGTTACTAACTACTAACAAACTACTATTTACATCTTACCACTAACTATTTACCTCTCATTAAATATTACTTACACAATATTAATAATGTGAACAATATTATAACATTGATATCTCACCTCATCTCATCTCATATCTTCTTACTTATTTACAACCTCATTCTCATAAACCTCCTTGGGATGACATTCCCAAAGTCTTGACCAAGACTAGGCATTTTATTCACCATGCTTCATCAAATGACAAGGTTATCTCTACCTATGTCATTGATCTCCATACCTTGGATTATGATGATGGTTATTATTTAGATGACCCATTACTAGGTGATATAGTCTAAGCTCATGATGTCATGATTATCCATTATCATTCTTATTTACTTGAGTCTTTTAATGTATCTCATAGTTTTCCTTCAATTATAGTTCTTGATTTTTGTATTTTTCCCCTTTATCTTAGGGTAGAGATGGCACCAACACCTCCAAATTTTGAAGAGCCACGTAGGACTATGCTCATGGATCATGTTATGATTGGGCCTTATCATTTTTATAAGTATCCTAACCCTCATATCTAGTTTACCCTTGAGGTTAGTACAACTCTCCTTAGACCTTATATAGATCCCATTCCTACCTTAGTAGAGCCTGATATAGTTGAGCCTCTTCTCACTCCTACTATAGTTGATCCTATTCCTACTTCTAATATTGTTGATTTTATCCCTTATTTTGATGTCATCACTCCTTCCATTAAGCCTATTTCCATTCCTCCCTCATAATCACCCTCCCTTGGTGATGTTTTTCTTCTCTTGCCTTAGATGGCTCCTCTATGCACCAAATGGGCTGATGAGTGCTCTATGGCTTCATCCACTCCTATTTTACCTCTTTATATGATTTATTCTACTAAAATAACTCATAATCATATTTGTTTCTCTCATGGGATATATAATCATTCTTCTACCCATTGTCACAAGTTGTGACAATTTATTGATACCTTGCATCCTTCTTCCCCATCATCAAAAAAATATATACCTCCCCCAAAAGTACTTGATGAATATATACCCAATTATGGTAAGGTATATTGTTTATGGAATCTATGTGACACCCATCACACTGATCATTGTCACATCCTACAACATCTCAAAGATCACCTTATAGCAATTCTCAAATCTTCTACCACACTTCCCACAGGTCATTCCATAAGAAGGCTCCTCCTTCTCCCATGGCTCCACCTCTAGTAGCTATATCACCTCCTATGGTCCTTTCACCACCTTTTGTGCCTCCGCCCATGATTCTTTCACCTGTGGACCTTCCCTCACCCATGGATTCCTCTCCATTGGTGATTCCTACATCTCTAGTAGATCTCGCTCCCATGTATTCTCCTGACCATACTTTGCCTAATTTTATTCCTCAACATGATCCATTGAGTATTCCTATTTTTTTATTTTAGGATATCATAAAATAAGTATTTTCCTAGTATTCATTGAAGATTGATGAAAATTTAGTAGTAGTGTGTATCTAGCTTCATAAAGACTTATCAGATGTACTAGATAATATGTGTGGATATATTTACCAATATTTATGAGCACATGCATGGTGATTTCACATTTATATTTTATTATATGTGTCCTCCTATCTTATTTCTATATATTTTATATCATTTGACACTATGTCAAATTTTACCTTATCATATATGGTGATTTACTGCTTATTGTACTATATCTTGATTATCCTATCATTTATATTTTTCATATGTTTGTCTTTATTTTTCATTGATTTCCCTTTTTCCTTGTTTTTTTTTCTCAAAAATACTTTCTTTCCTCTTCATGATTGTTTGCTTTCTTATCTCCATTTTTCATAGATAATTTGTCATGGTGACTTGGTTATACCAACCCTATTCCCTTTTGTTATTATCACCCTTTACCATGTGATCAATTAGAAAACAATATATATCATTATTAACTCATTTCATTAGTCCACCTTTATGATCTCATTTTTCCCTTATTACTTTTTCCACAAACTAAGAATATACATGTTTGAGAGATGAGATCACATGCTAGTTTATTGGCAAGCCTAAGTGTCCTAGTCAGTCTTTATCTTTGGTTATTTATATTCCTTTAGCCTTAGCCTAAAACTAATTCATGTATATCATTATCCCTCTCATGATTTGTCATTATAAATCCATATGGAGGATACTATTAAAAATCCTTCAAAAGAAATTTAAAATCCAAATCATTTAAACAAAAGTTAATGATATCAAAAGGCAAAAATATTCTTAAAAGTCTAATCACATTAAAAGACATGATTTAAATCACATCTATTTTCTTCTAGTTGAAGATCAAACTCCTTAGTTGGACTCACAGTAGAGTAGAGGTCTTTTAGGGTGTGTTAGGACAATAAATTATAATAGGATAATAGAAAAAATATATTTTAGTGCTACCTACTTTCTCATGCAAGTACCTAATCTTTGAAGTAGATCGATGGCTTTGTAAGGGGTCCTAAAGAATGGGGAATACATCATGGAAAGGTAGGTCCATTTTAATCTTCTTTGTACCAATATACCTTCATTATTTTATCTTATTAGCACACTTATTTTCCTACAAATATTTGTGTCTATATCTAACAAGTTTCCTTTATACATAGATGACCACTAGTCACTTAGTGTCTTCTCATGTCCTTAGTATGCCCCTTGCCTCATAAGGTTTTCTCATAAGATGCCTAAGTCTTAATTTTTACAATCCCTTTTTCACTCCTTATATCCCTTATATTTCCTCTTGAGAAATATTATTTTGTCTATTGATCACTCCCCTTGGGATTTCATTTGTGAGTTGCATTATAAGACTATGGATAGGACCCAACCATCCTCACAAATAACCATATTTTCCTTCTTATTACCCACATCCTTGATTAACTACTTATTCCTATTTATTCCACCCAAGTGGTTTTCTCTTTGTTGAGTTATAGTGTAAGACCATGGATAGGACCTGACCCTCCTCACAAAATTTTCCAATACCTATGTCACCATTCAAATTACATGTGTCAAATTTGAAGATAAGATTCGATCAATTATGAAGTTACATGTCATTTTAAATGTTCCCATCTTGATTTGGTATGTTTTATGCTTACTTCATTTTTAATTCACCTTTTTATCTTCTTATTTTTTGAGTGCATGTAATATTACAACCATTTATTGAATTTTGTGTACTTCCCATCTTGAATTAGTATGACCAATCTTAGACCAAACTTTTGTAATTTTATTTTTCTTTCATATTTCCAAAAATGATTTAGTATGATTGATTGACTTAATGAATTTGTTTTTATTACCATTTATTCCCTTTTACATACCTTCAATACTATTACTTAGTTTTTCATACTTCCCAACGTGATATTTGTTGTTCCCAAAATCTGTCATTCCTTTCTGGGACAACATATGAACTATTTTGGTCCTGCAGGCCAAAATTATCTCTTCTCTTTTCAAAAAATTGTTCTGAGCATTCAAATTATTCATTATTCAAGCTTTTTTAGCTAAGGGACTAGTAGGTTCAATAGGTTCAATGGCTTCAATGGGCAAATTCTCACAAAGGAACAAGTTCCCAACACTTAGGCAATTTCAAGATTGGTTCAATGCCTCAGTTCAACTAGAAATGTTCATCGATAAGATTCAAACAAAGGATTAAACCATTGAACCATTGAACCCCACTTCTCAAAGGTTCAAAGGTTTAATGATGTCAGCAAGCTTAAACAGTTAAGCACTTTGGCAAAATTTCAAAGTTCAATCACTTTGGCAAGTTCAATGGCTTCGAAAGACTTAGAAGGAAATAAGAAAGATTGAACCCATTAAACCATTAAACCTTGAACCAAAATGGTTCAAAGGTTAAAGGTTCAAAAATTTAAATCAAAGTTCAAAGTTTGTTGGTTCAACGTTGTTGGCTCAAACGGTCAATTGAATGAGCATAACATAATATTGAACCATTGAACCGTTGAACCATTGATTGGTTCCATCGGTCGGTTCAAAGGGGTCCCATAAAGCCAAAATGGAAAGTGACCTTGTGGAGGGTAGTGAACAAAAGGAAGGTGCCCTTATGGAGGGTAGGGAACATTTTCTCAAAGATCAAAGAGAAGGTCGAAAGGGTAAGGTCTCCTTCAGACTTTTTGTCTGAAGAAATTACCAAGTAAAGGAACCAAAAGAATTCCTTCGAAAATATTTTTCGTGGAAGAATTTCACAAAGGAAAATCCTTTAGATAAATTGTCTAAAGGAATTCCTTCAGACATTTTATCTGAAGGAACAGTCAAAATCCCAATGGAAAAGCAGCTAAAGCAAGGGAAGATTTCATTCAAACAAAATGTCTAAAGGAATTCCTTCAAACATTTTGTCTAAAGAAATTGAAGAAAAAGGACCCCGAAGGACCCCAAATGGCAAGTACCCTTATGGGGGGCTCCCAGCAACTAGAAAATGGACCTTTCTCAAAGACATGAAGGGACACCTTCCCTTCAGGGTGTTTCAAAGACATAAAGCTAAAGGAATCTCAAGGCTTTAAAAGACTTAGCCAAAGCAAAGGATTCTAAGAAAGAGATTGAACCATTGAACCTTGAACCAAAATAGTTCAAGAGTTCAAAGGTTCAAAGAAAGCTCTAAGAAAAGGAAGGAAGTGGAAGATTCTAGAGACCAATTCAAAGGGATGGTTCAACCAAAGAGCAAGGAAGTAATTGAACCAAGGAACCAATAAAGACCACCTAAACTGTTGAACTATTGAACCAATGAACTTTCAAAGGTTCAAAGGTTCATGGTTCAATATGGTTCAAACAACCAACAACCACTGACATCCCCATAGATGTCAAATTTAAGGTAATGGAATATCTATTAATTTTTAAATATAATGTAGAACTTGAAGGATGAACCAAGCGATCATCTAAAGAAGATAACCCGAGAGCTCCAATTGTAGTAGGAAAGAAGAGAAGGCTATAAGAGATATTGAAAGATCTATGAGAGAGTTATTTTTAGTAGGTGAAATAGTTTACCAAGTAGTCATCTAAGCATGCCAAATCAAGGATGCAGCCTATTTTTCTTCCATGAAGTAAAGGCAAAGTGGATAGCAGTGCAAATAAGAAATAAAGGACCAAGTGACCTATACTTTGGAGGAGACATATGAGATGAATTGGCATGCCACAGTTAAGACCGATGCACTATTCCAAGCATGGTCCCTTGACAGAACTAAAAATGCATTCAAGGAATTGAATGCAGCATGGGCCGTTCCATGGAACAAAGTGTCAAGCCTTTCTTGGTTGCTACATATTATAAACTCTTATTTTGTGTAAGAGAGATCTCTCCATTATAAAATCAAAACTCTACCCAAATTGAAAGGTGATTACAGAGACTTTGAGCTCAGATTATTGATCATATTACTTTATGTAAATGAGAAAGTAAGTTACTTTAGACTTTATGTTGTTATAGCTTGTGTTATTTTAGGAAATTATTCTTCTGTCCATTTCCTAAGAGCTTTCTTGTTTATTTAATTTAACAAGTAGAACTAGTGTAAGTAATCAAGAAGGTGTTTTGAAGCCAATTATGGAAAGACTTTGTGTTGTCACAATTGTCTTCAGTGTGTTTTTAGTTTCTTTTTATGTAAAGGATCTTGGGATGAGTTTGTGACACCATTATCATTTATATTTCACTCTTTGGGATGAGTTTGTGAGACTTTGTGTTACACCTCATTATACTAGTTACTGCACCCTTATTACCTATTGGTTACCCATTAGAAAGAACTCCTACGCCCTGTTGCAAGACCACTTTGGAAAGAAGAGAAGTGCCTTCAATATTATCACCAAGATTTCTCCTTTGTCTGTGAACATTATCTCTAAAAAAAGAGAGATGGATGGTGTAGTATTACTCCTGAGTGTTATTATCTGCTTACATATATAGTATATAACTCCTCATATTTATAGGGAACCTCCCCTTGATGAGAGGAGAGATTTGTCCACCTCTGATGTGGTAAACCTACACATTTGGCTAACCAATCTCCCTATGCTATGGTTGAAGAGACCTATTTTGCTCATCAGTTAGTTGGTGACAAAATATTCACCCAATAATTTTTGGTGACTCTATTGGGGAAGAGTGCACAGTTGGAAGCCTCAAGCTGTAAGCTGAAGTAGGGCTAGTTCTTTTCCTTTTTTATTCTACAATATGGCAACTCCACGCTATACTACAAGCCAGAGAGCCCAAGGTGTTGTTGACCCTATTTTTGAGTTGGTGCAGTAGGGAAATTTCAATTTATTCCCTCCACAACTTCAAGTTCAATGATCTAGGAGTGTTCCTCTTACCCATACAAGGTCACCAACACAAGGTAGAGCTTCCTTTTCTATTGTTAGTAGAGCTTTGCCTATACATACTCCACCTAGATTTATTATCCCCTTTTTCCATAATCAAATCATGGCAATTTAAGGCCCTTGGGGTAACTCTTTTGGCCCACTCAATTTAACCCCACCTCTACATGAGATTCTACATAGTTCAAGGAATAATTTCCCCAAATTATTTGGTGATGGGAGAGTTCATCCTGATGAACATATTACTACTTTCAGCATAGCCTGTGGTGTGATAGGCATGGAGTATGAGGACGTAGCAGTCATGCTAGTTGTAGAAACATTGCAAGGTGATGCCATATACTAGTTTTACCATTTATAGGCCTAGACTGTGACCAACTAGAACACTCTTAAAGTTAAATTTGAAACTAGGTGGTTCAAGCCTACAAAATATGTGCATGACTTGTTAGCCTAGCTCACAGAAATGAATAAGGAACCTCATGAACCTATGAGGGACTTCATTGCCAAGTTTGACAAGCTGAGGAACCAGATTCCTATAATTACTTAGCCAATACCTGAAAACCTTAAATGCTTCTTCATCAACTCATAGCTTCCTGAAGTGAGTTTTCTGCTAAGACATGCTAACCACATAGACCTTGTTACTGCTCAAGATTTGACTCTTGAGGTAGAAGATGACCTTATCTTGGTAAGAAAGATAAGGAGAGATCCTAATAGAGGTAAATCCTCTTCATCTTTTGAATACTCACCTAAAGTCACCACTAATCTAATGGTGTAGAAGCTACAAAATGAGTTGCTAGCTCTTAGAAAGCAAATCGCATAAGGGATGTCATCTACTCTTTCATATAGAGATATACCAAGGAGGACATTCTCTAATCAGTCATACCAAGGCCATGCTACTAGGAATCAAGGGTAGCCAAATTGTCTTCCTCCCCCCCTCAAGAGAAATTGGCCATTGAAGCACCTCCAACCAATTCAATAGTCAGATATATTAAAGTAAAATCATATTTCTCCTTCTATCCTGAGTTGAACCCAAAAGATGATGTTAATCTCTTCATAGAGGGAGAAGAAGAATTAGCTGGTGACTCCAACATTAGTTTCCTAAATTACCAAGATGAACCCAAAAGTGAAGGTAAAATGGTTGATGGAACATACCCTATATTCACCTGGTCCAAGAACCAATCAACCCAACAAGTTGATAAAGAAAAAATAGAAGAGTGACCTCAACTAGTAATTTCAATTTCTAAGTGGGGAACCCCTCTGCCTTTCCAGCCAAAGGACCCAGTGATTGCAAGAAAGGTAAGTACAGCAAACATCCCTACAACTTCTACTTCAAATTCATAGACCAGTCCTCCCCCTCCCAAAAACCAAAAGGATGAACTCCCATCCTCTATTCCTAGTTCATTTCAGACATTTGACATAATTAACCATATAAAGAAAAACAAAATTCAAATGTCTGAATTAGAATTCTTGTAATCCAACCCTGAGCAATTAGATAAATTGGTTCAATGTGTAAAGAACCAAGTTGTCCCTATAGGACAATAAATTCTAAAGGTAACTCATGATCCCCCCAAGAATACATCCACTAAGAATAACCTTGTCATTACTCCTCTTGCTACTCCCAGGAAGAATGAACCATTTTATGTCTCTCTACTGATAAATGGACACCAAATAAATAATTGCATTATAGATTATGGTGCATCTGACAATGTCATGCTTGCCAAAGTGGTGGAATCCCTTGGTTTCACACTAACCAAGACATTTGGGAGATGTTTCTCCATGGAGAACAAATAAGTGTCACTTCTAGGACAAATCAAGGATGCCCAATTTTCATTTGTAGCATTCCCAGATAAGAGAATCAAGATGACTATCCTGGTGGCTGACATCCCAACATCATATGGCATCCTTCTTGGGCAAAATTTCTATAAGGATGTTGGTGGCAAATTAATTATGGACCTATCCGAGGTGAGGATCCCAGTCAAAGGCATTATGTAGAGATCGCTCCCTAAGAAGGAAGTAAAATACGTGGTCACTCAAACATTAGCACCTAAATCTCAAATTCTATTTGAGTCTTCAGGCATGGGTAATTACTTTTTATCTATGGAGGAAGTCCATGAGGTGTCTGATGAAATTTCTAAATGTGTCAACCTAAAAATTGGTTTAGATGGAATAGCAGAAGGATTGGTGGAGCACAGTACAAGTGTAGAAGAATTTCCCCATCCAAATGAAGAAGAATCTAAGGGAAAATTAGTGTCTAACAAGGTATGGATTCTAGAATTTGATGGTAGCTACTCCTTTACCAGTTCAGGAGCTGGAATTGTGTTGATATCTCCTCAAGGAGATATTTTTAACTCTTCATACAAGTTATAGCTCAGCAACACCAACAACACAACTGAGTATGAATCTCTATTACTTGGATTGAAGGCTACTCAAGACAAAGGCATCAAACTCCTTCATGCCAAAGGAGATGTTGAACTGGTGGTTTGTCTGGTAAGGAACCTATATCAAACCAAAAATGAGAGATTGCACCACTACCGTAATCTAGTTTAAAATTAAATTGAAAGCTTTGATGCTTTTAGCATCTCTACCATACCTAGGGAATTCAATGACCGAGCTGATGCACTGGTTATTTTATCAACTCTCTTAGCTCCTCCCCTAATTTTAAAGGAGATAGGTACACTATTAAACTGGTCTTTCAACCAAGTGTGCCTGACAATGCCAATCATTACCAAGTGTTCAATGGTGACAACCAAATCATTACCTTTCTAGAGAAAAAAGATAGCTTCAAAAAGCTTCATTTCAAAGGTAGTTAGCCTCAGAAGCTTGAATTAGCCCTTGAATCAAGTGTAGATGCAGGTGAATAATTCCTACAACTTAAAGGAAATAAAATCCCAAAAGGCCTAGTTTCCCTTGAGAAGCTGTTTGACAAACATGATAGGTTCATCAAATAGTAGCAAATGGATTCAAGCTCCTCCTAGGAGTTTGATCAAATAAATCTGGATACCAAAGAAAATCCTAAGATGGTGAACATTGGGAAGTGTTGTACTCAAGAAGAGAAGTTCAAGTTCACTACTCTGCTTCACCAGTGCATAGATGTTTTGGTGTACTCCTATGACGATCTGAAGTGACTCTGGCCTAACAAAATTCACCATGATATTCTTCTCAAGAGTGATTCAGTACCTCACAAGCAGAAATATAGGTAGTACAATCTGAAGATATCAGGTACTATTCTATCTAAAATACAAAAAATGTTGAAAGCTAGGATAATTTTCCCAATCTATCATTCCACATGGATTGCCAACATAGTACCTGTGAGGAAGAAGAATGGTGAAATTCACCTCTGTGTGGACTTTAGAAATTTAAATCAGTCATCCTTAAAGGATAACTATCCTCTGCCCATCATGGATCAAGTCCTTCAGACAGTGACTATTTCAAAAATGTTATCAATGATGGACAACTTTTCAAGGTACAATCAAGTTGAAGTTGGTGAAGCAAACTAGCATAAGACTACCTTCACCACACCTTGGGGCACCTTTTCCTATCAAAGAATGCCATTTGGCCTAATAAATGTTGGAACCACTTTTAAAAGAGAAATGGACCTTTATTTCAAATATGAAATGGGTAAGTTCATTATAGTGTACTTGGATGATTTAACAATCTTTTCCAAGCATCATCTTGATCATGTGCACCATTTGCAACAAGTGCTAGAATGATGCTTCTAGAATGGCATTTCTCTAAATCCAAAGAAGTCTATTTTTGGATTAATAGAATTGAAACTTCTCACACACATTTTATCCTAAGAAGGCATAAAGATTAACTCAGACAGAGTCAAGTCCATCCAGGAACTTACTCTGCCCATAAGTAAGACTGCAGTTCACTCTTTCTTTAGAAAGGTAAATTTTTTATGAAGGTTCATCCCCGAGTTCATTGAGAAGACTCACCATATTTTTGACATGATGAAGGGCAAAGCCACTTTTTTATGGAATACATAAGGCATGTCAGCATTTGAAGACATAGAAACAACTATTGCCCACGCCCCAATTCTAGTTTGTCTAGATTATACCAAGGATTTCATAATGTATAGTTATGCTTATAAGCACACACTTTTATTAATTCTAGTTCAATAGAACCAAGAAGGTGTGGAATCTCCCATTTATTTCATGAACTATCCTCTCAAAGCTCATAAGCTAAAGTACTCAAACATGGAGAAGCATGCTTATGTAGTGGTAAAGGCAGTGAAGCATTTCCACTTTTACATCCTGAATTCACACACTACTACCCTAGTTCCTGACACCATAGTCAAATCCATTATAACTCAGTAGGAGTTTAGAATGAAAAGAGGTAATTAGATTTCTAAAATCTAGGATTTTGATCTAGTCATCAAACCAACAAAGCTGATGTGGGGAAGGGGCCTATGCTAATTGATTGATAACAATAGACCAAAAGAAATAGAGCATGGAGAAGAAGAAATTAAAGACATGCCAATAGTCCTCTTTGTCTACACCACAAATGAGTGGTATTCAAGTATTTCTCATTTCCTTACTTACAGTGAGTGTCCTGCTCAACTTTCTTGTAAAGAAAGGAGGGCTGTCAAGTTAAAAGCTGCCAATTTTATCTTATGGGACAATGACCTATATAAGAGGAACCTTGATGGAGTGTTCCTTCACTATGTGGATAAAGAGTAACAGAACCAAATTTTGAAGTCCTTCCATAATTTGGCTTGTGGAGGACATTTTTTTGCACCAGTGACAGTGCATAAAATTCTATGAGCAAGGTATTACTGGCCTACTCTATTTTAAGATGGATACAAATGGTTACAAAGATGTGAAATATGCCAATATTTTGTTGGAAGACCCAAATTAGCTTCTCTACCTCTTAAGTCAGTGGTGATAGAAGAACCATTTTAGCAATGGGGAATTGATTTCATTGGTGCTATAAACCCATTTTCAAGTGCTGGACATGATTATGTCCTCATAGCCATAGATTACTTCACCAAGTGGGTGGAAGCTATTCCAACCAAGCATGCTACTTCATAAGTAGTGTGTGATTTCTTCAAGGAGAACATCATTTCCAAGTTTGAGGTCTCAACCAAGATTGTCACCGACAATGTAGCTTGTTTCTCTTCCCAGGAGATTACTCAATTCTATTTTTACTATGGGATTACCCTCTCCCACTCTTCTGATTATTTTCCATAAGGGAATGGCCAAGCTAAATCAAGTAACAAGAACTTGGTGACTATCATCAAGAAGATGGTAGATGACAACCAATAAACATGGCATAAATCATTAGTTGATGCTTTAAGGGCAGATAGAATTACACTCAAGAGGAAAATTGGTATGTCACCTTTCCAACTTCTTTATGGTCTCAATGTTGAGATACCAATCACCCTAGAATTGCTAGCATTGAAATTAGCTAAGGCAGTCAAAGATCAGACATATGAAAGCTCCATCGATAAGAGGATCATGTGCTTGACTAAGCTAGATGACCAGTGAACTATGGTGGTGGACCAAATTGATGCACATCAAAGTCTAGTGAAGAAGCTTTTTGACCAGAAAGCAAAAAATTGTGATTTTCAAATTGGAGATCAAGTCATATTGTGGGACAAGAAAAGAGAACCAAAGGGAATGCATGGGAAATTTGATTCCCTTTGGAGAGGCCCATTTACTATCCATCATCTCAATGGTTAAAATAGTTTCCTATTGAAGTATCAAGATGGTGCACCCTTTTCTCTACCTCACAATGGGTAGCATCTGAAGCATTTCAATTCTTGAAGTATCAGATAAGATCATTTATACATATGTATATTTGTATAGTCTTTAGTTTTATTTTTTGCTTTTCAATTTCATTTTTGGCACCTTTATTTTTTGGGTAACATGACTCCATAGCCCAATGGCATACTTAAAGGCACTAGAGATTCTAGTTTCTACTCCCCTCAGTTGTTCCAAGTTTTCAACTGAAGAAAGTTCCCCAACTGGAGCCAACTATTGTTCCCAAAATTTGTCATTCATTTTTGGGACAACATATGAACTATTTTGGTCCTACAGGCCAAAATTATCTCTTCCCTTCTCAAAAAATTATTCTGAGCATTCAAATTCTTCATTATTCAAGCTTTTTCAATTATGGGACTAGTAGGTTCAATGGCTTCAATGGGCAAATTCTCACAAAGGAACAAGTTTCCAGCACTTAGGCAATTTCAAAATTGGTTCAATGCCTCAGTTTAACCAAAAATGTTCATAGGCAATCTTAAAACAAAGTATTTAACCATTGAACCCCACTTCTCAAAGGTTTAAAGGTTCAACGACGTTGGCAAGCTTAAAGAGTTAAGTGCTTTGACAAAAGTTCAAAGTTCAACCACTTCGGCAAGTTCAATGGCTTTGAAAGACTTAGAAGGAAAGAAGAAATATTGAACCCATTAAACTATTGAACCTTGAACCAAAATGGTTCAAAGGTTCAAGGTTCAATGAGTTCAATCAAAGTTTAATGTTCTTTGGTTCAAATTTTTTGGTTCAAATGATCAATTGAATGAGCGAAACACAGTATTGAACCTTTGAACTCTTGAACCATTGATTGGTTTAATCAATTAGTTCAATCAGTTGGTTCAAAGGGGTCCCCCAAAGCCAAAAGGGCAAGTGCCCTTGTGAAGGGTAGTGAACAAAAGGCAGGTGCCCTTGCGGAGGGTAGGGAACATTTTATCAAAGATCAAAGAGAAGGTCGAAAGGGTAAGGTTTCCTTCAGACTTTTTGTTTGAAGAAATTACCAAGTAAAGGAACTAAAAGAATTCCTTTGGAAAGATTTTCCATGGAAGAATTTCACAAAGGCAAATCATTCAGACAAATTATCTGAAGGAATTCCTTCAGACATTTTTCTCGAAGGAACAATCAAAAGCTTGGCGGAAAAGCGGCTAAGGCAAGGGAAGATTTCCTTCAGAAAAAATGTCTGAAAGAACTCCTTTAGACATTTTTTCTGAAGTAATTGAATAAAAAGGACCCTGAAGGACCTCAAACGGTAGGCACCCTTGTGGGGGGCTCTAGGCACCCAAAAAATGGACCTTCTCGAAGACCCAAAGGGATACCTTCCCTTCAGGGTGTTTCAAAGACATAAAGCCAAAGGAATCTCAAGGCTTCAAAAGACTTAGCCAAAACAAAGGATTCTAAGAAAGAGATTGAACCATTGAACCTTGAACCAAAATGGTTCAAAGGTTCAAAGAAAGCTCCAAGCAAAGGAAGGAAGTGGAAGATTCTAGAGACCAGTTCAAAGGGATGGTTCAACCAAAGAGCAAGGAAGTGATTCAACCAAGGAACCAATAAACACCACTTAAACCATTGAACTATGGAACCAATGAACTTTCAAAGGTTCAAAGGTTTATGGTTTAATATGGTTCAAACAACTAGCAACCATTGACATCCTCATGGATGTCAAATTTAAGGTAATGGAATATCCATTAATTTTTAAATATAACACAGAACTTGAAGGATGAACCAAGCGATCGACTGAAGAAGATATATTGAGAGCTCCAATTGCAATAGGAAAGAAGAGAAGGCTATAGGAGATATTGAAATATATATGAGAGAGTGATTTTTAGTAGGTGAAACAGTTCACCAAGTAGTCATCTGAGCACGCCAAATCAAGGACGTGGCCTATTTTTATTCCATGAAGTAAAGGCAAAGTGGACAACTTCATAAATAATAAAGAATGGAATAGGTGGCCTATACTTTAGAGGAGACATATGAGATGAATTGGCATGCCATAGTTAAGATTGATGCACTATTCCAAGCATGGACCCTTGAAAGAACTAAAAATGCATTCAAGGCATTGAATGCAGCATGGGCCATTCTATGGAACAAAGCACCAAGCCTTTCTTGGCTGCTAAATATTGTAATCTCTTGTTTTGTGCAAGAGAGAGATCTCTCCATTATAGAATCAAAACTCTACCCAAATTGAAAGGCAAATACTGAGACTTTGAGCTCAGATTGTTGATCATATTACTTTATCTCAATGAGAGCAAGTTACTTTAAGACTTTGTGTTGTTATAGCTTGTGTTATTTTAGAAAATTGTTCTTATGTACATTTCCTAAGATCATTCTTTTTTATATAATTTAACAAGTAGAACTAGTGAAAGTAATGAGGAAGGTGTTCTAAAGCCAATTATGGAAAGACTTTGTGCTATCACAATTGTCTTCAGTGTGTTTTTAGTTTCTTTCTATGTAAAGGATCTAGGGATGACTTTTTGCCCCCATTATCCTTTGTATTTCACTCTTTGGGTAGATGAGGTGGAGACTTTGTGTTACACCTCATTCTGTTGGTTAATGTGCCCTTGTTACCTATTGGTTACCCACCAAAAAGAACTCCTTCGCCTTGATACAAGACCACTTTTGAAAGAAGAAAAGTGCCTTCAGTATTATCACCAGGATTTCTCCTTTGTCTGTGAACATCAACTCTAAAAAAAGAGAGATGGATGGTGTAGTCTTACCCCTGAGTGTTATTTTCTACTTACATATATAGTATATAGCTCCTCAAATTTATAAGGAACCTCCCCTTGATGAGAGGAGATATTTGTCCACCTCTGATGTGGTAAACCTCCACATTTGGCTGACCAATCTCCCTGTGTTGTGGTTGAAGAGACCTATTTTGCTCATCAGTTAGTTGATGACAAAATATTCACCCAAAAATATTAATATGATTTTACTTATTTTAATTTGGTGCATAAAACTTTCACTTTGGTTTTTAAAAAAATGCCTTTTTACAATCTTGTTTTTCCATCAGTTGGTTCTTTATATTTAAGTCATTTATTTTTATTACACATTTCCCATCTTTACATAGTGTGCAGTAATACATTTTCTTGATTGATTATATTTTACAAAGTCCTTTTTTGCCTATTTTTTTAACCATGCATGTGTTTTTCATAATGCTAGAAAAGAAACCACATCTCATATATTTCCTATAACATAGACAACAAAGCTATATACATGTGATAGAAAGAAATATATCCAAATCATCCATAACCATAACTATAATGAACAACCATAATAAACAATAGTGACAACATACACATCCAACAACAATATGCCAAAATGAACCATATATATCTCATGAGTTTAATACAACCATATATAGTGCTTGAACTTTATGGCTAGGCTCCACCCTATCTATCTTGTGGCCTATCCATGATAATTTCTTAGACCTTAATATGACTCCTTATAATAGTACACTATAAGGAGGACATTTGAGAACTTAATCCCTCTACATTTCCTTGTAGGTGTGCTACCCGCACAGGTGACTCCACTAGCTAGGTCTAAATATTTGTCATCTATGATATTATATCTAGGTGTGTATCTCTCTAATTTTATAGGTCTTACCATACTTGTAGCTCCCCTAAAACCATTTTTTCTAGTGGTTTCATCTCTCTCTCTCTCTCTCTCTCTCTCTCTCTCTCTCTCTCTCTCTCTCTCTCTCTCTCTCTCTCTCTCTCTCTCTCTCTCTCTATGCCTATATTTTCCTCATTGCCTTTCTAGCTAGTCTAAACTAGCTTGCCTAAGCTGGGGTAGATGGTACACTTAGATCCTCCAATGTCATTAGGTTTTATGGCTATATATTATCATCCAAGACATCATGGAGTGATCCCCTCACTAGGGACCCCCATATATCCTCATCTTTAGCTACATCTATAAAATCACACCAAATGGATATTAGATCACTATTATATCTCAAAATTTATATCTACCTCTACTTCCAAATAAAAACCTAAAGTAATAATTTAAGCATATTTTATTACCTATGTCTCAACTACTATGGTCTTTCCATTTATGTGACCACCTAACACAATCTCCCCATTTGTGTGGCCTCTTAGCACCTCCTCTATATGTCAACTCCTTAGCTCAAACTTGGCTATCATGACTCATGTCCATCTTAGCCTACGTCTGAGTGGTCTCTCTATCATATCCTATAGCTCACCTATGGGGTCATCTAGGATGGAAATAATCTCCACTCTCTCCTACTCCTCCTAAATCCATCACCATTGTGTCCTTGCTGGCCACTACTCATCTCACTATGGAATTGGTAATGGTACATCTAGTATCTCTACCTCCACATCCCTATCTTCTTGCTTAGCTCCTCACCATGATTGAATAGTCCATGATTACTATCGATGTGGTCTGAGTTTTAGCCACACTATCTATGGCCTTATTCCTCTCATCCCTTGTGACTCCCTCATATGTTGAGCCCTTTACTCAGGCATCAGTATTAGTGTCACTGGATGAGGTAGGCCCATCTACCCTAGCACTTGTACCATTAGATGTGGATTTCTCCACCATAAATAGTGTCCAATAACCTTTATCTTCACTATCACTAGTATCATTATGTCCTAGCTCATCCATGTAGTAGTTATGTGCTTGTATGATTTCCACATGATATCTATAACTATAACACTAGCACATGGGGAATGATCCACACTACTTAGTCTCTCTTCATATTTGTACATGAGGTGACTTATCATCCAATGCATGGGGTGACCTAACTAGATGATACATAAGAAACCTCTCATATATCTAAGCTATCAATAATATGATCAGTCCCATGATCCTCTACCCTTTGACTAGCATCTTGTACATATAATGTATGAGATGGAATTAGATAATAAATCCTAGATCATATAGAACTCACTCCTCTAATATCATCCTACCCAAGGCTACCATGAACATTAGTACCTTATTGTATAACTTGTGACATACCACCCACTATGTCCCAAAGCTTATCATAGCCTTTTAAATATTTAGAATTTGTGATGTATAGACATTAAACATGCTAACTCTCCTACTTGGTAATATCATCTCTAAGCCTATAGCCCACATGGCTAAGGCTCTCCTCTCCTCTAGGTTATTTGGTATCCTTGTAGTCACCTATGCTCTTATTATAGGTAGCCCCAAGATGGCATGAACATCCTCTAGCATGATAGTCACCTTTACAATATCCCCATCCACCTATCATCTAAAGGTGTTAATCAATCATTCCTAGCAATCAAGGAACATGACTAATAGATTAAAATTGAGAGGGATCCAACATATATCAGTTATCCCACCTAGATCTATAGATCCTAGTCTAGCCCTATCTCCATCTGACAACCTATCTAGGAAGTCTGATAACCATGCCATATCCAAAAGTCTCCAAAATTTGCATCATCCCTACACGCTAGAAAAAACAAATGATGTATCAATTCCTCCATGTCATGTATAGTCATAATACATTCTTTTTACACTTTTAAAGTAAACATAAGCCTAAATTACTTTATTTTAGTCATTTTCACCTACTTTTTGTCTACTCAATCCTTCTTGACCTTACTTGGTCATTTTAGGCCATTTTATTTCTCTTTCGACATTTTTCACACTTTTCCATATCATTCCATCTCTTTGGTTGAATTAGTATTACCAAAATTTTCGTATCTTTTTAACTGGTTGACTCAAAAATTTGATTTAACCCCTTCTCTTCTCCTCCCTAGTGTTGAGTTTCTATTTTGGACCTTTCAAACCACCTAACAACTCCAAACTAGTCCATTAGCTTATAAAATGTACAGGGTTGACCCATACCTACTAGGTTGGCACTATGGATTCTAATCGTATCTATCCTACTAGGTTGATTGGGTTAACCTAGTGATTTTTTCCTATTGATCCCTTGCATTTTCTTTAAAAAAATGATATTTTCTCACTTTCTTCCTAAACCCTCTAAACCCATTTTCTATCTTCCTTTTTTCTACTCCTATAATATAATTTTATTTCATTTTGACATATATAAATTCTTTAAATCAATTTTTTTGAAAAATTCACTTAATTCAATATAAATGTTAAAAACTAGTTTGAGATTCATAGTTGCATACTTATGTGCTCCAATCGCTACTTCTAGAGCCTCTCCCTATCTAGCCTATCATATCCTCATCATCCTAGCTCATTTGGTCTCTATAGCTCTCTTTTCCCTTCACTTAAAAATTAAAATAAATAAATGACTTGTCTTTTTCCCTATTTAAAAACACTTTTAGCATTTCAAATTCTTCAATTATTGTCTTGTAGATTCCTTATTTTACCTATATCTTTGTTTCTACTCATCCATTTTTAAAAAAATAAAATGAATTGGATTCATGATGACATAGAGAATATTTTCCACTACCATCTACCTATATTTCAAAAATATATATTTTTGGCTATTTTAGCACTAGCTTTTATAGGTTCATCTAGTGTTCTCTACATTGGACACCTTCACATCTCTTACAGTCTAATTATTTATCTATCTCACTAAGGTAAGTTAAAGGTATGTTTTTTTTAAGTTAGTCCTTCCAATTATCTTATTTTCTACTTATAGCACATTACATAGCATCAGAGTTATATGTTATCATGTTCTATACTAAAGCACCATCTCATGTTGCACTTACGTGACACATGATGAGCTTAAAGTGAGGCATATATATACACATAATATTTTCAAACTTTTATTGATTACTTACACTTTGTATATAATAAGAACCTATCAAGTCTCAATCTCTCTAAGTGCATACCTTAATGGGTGCACTAAGAAAGGGGTGGGTAGACCATCGATGCTTCGTAAGATTGTTGTCCCTTTTTTTACTTGTCATCTACACACTTGTCTCCTAAAACTATTAAACCTAAGCTTATTCTTCTTAGTCCTACCTATTCTAGTATTTTCGTCTTTCCATCCCTCCTTTTCTTCCCTTAATTACCTTTTGCTTAGTTGACTGTACGAGGTCAACAGGGTTAACCCAGTACAATTTAGCGGTATTTTTCAATTTTTTAGCTTGTTAGCCTTTTGGGTGACCTAGCTCAGACTTAGTGAATTATCCTAAAAAATACACTAGGTTGACTAGGTCAACCCTATACAACTAACATTTTTGGGAGGATTTAGGGAAATATCTACCTATATATACAAGCTCATTTCCCACCATTTTATAAGATAAGAATTAATAGAGAATAAGTGTGAATAAACAATTGCTTATTAACCATTCTACTTGTGGAATAAAGCTTGAGGTTCCATACCTTCTTTGGAGATACAGATCTTGTCTTCTAGAGAAGTATTTTGGATGTTTAGATAGGTTGTGTATCCTAGATCTAATTTATCTTCATTATCCTTACAGACCATAATAATCTCTTGTGAAGTACCTTGGCCAAGGGAGAGATTGAAGCCCAGTGGGTTTGTCTTCAGAGGTAAGTATTCCTAACTTTATTTCTCCTTTGTAAGAGTAGATATATAATGCATTTGTATTCTTCTCCCATATATTAGGATTATTTATACATTGACATGAGTATATTTCTTATAATACATGTTTAGTTTAGTTCTTTTATTATTTCTAACCATCACTTTATGCCATAAGCTTTGGTGTGCACTAGATTAGATTTAATTTATTGTTATTAAAATAAGTGAATGCTTTAAACCTTAGGAATACATTATGGTTATTGTTCCATTATTTTAGACTATAGGCTTTAGAACCCTTTCTATCATTATATGTTTTGACAAGTGATCCCCTAATCAGGTCTAGTAGATCCCCATATTGGTCATGTTCCCGCTTAACAAGTATATTCCCAATTAGAAGTGTAGGTATACTCTATCTTCTCTGAACTAGGATTAATTTATAGATATGATTAATTTTTGATTTCATAAATTCACCACATGGTGCTAGTATATTGAAAGTGACCTTAGTGTCTTGAGGCCTAAAAACATTTTTAAAACCAATTAGGATAGGTTAGGGGCCCCTGTGACTGGGAATAGGTGACTCAGGACCACTAGGGATGTAATAAAAAAGAAAAATAACAAAATAAAGATCAAAATACACAAATTACCATGTAAACAAGGGATATATTCATCATTAAGACCTTCATGTGAAAGATTAACAAATGACATAGTAGTTTTGGTTGCTTGAGCAAATTAAGGTGTATACAAAAATCAAACTTGTAATATTGGATTTTGTAGGCATCTATTTATTTTAAACCTCTATTTTTTTGAAACTATTTATTTGATATATTTCACTTGTTTATTCTTCTTCTATTCTTTCTCTTTTTGTAACATTGCCTTTATGATGAATTCCTTTTTAAATTTCTCTTTTTCATCTTGTGCCTTTTTTAATCTTGCCTTTTCATCTTGATATTTTTTTACTCTTTCTTTCTTTAATTTTTTATTTTTTATATTTTCTTGCTCTAAATTATCCTTTGTTATCCATACTTGTTGTCTTTGTTATTTTTTACTATTTAAGATTTTTCCACTTATTCTTCTTACATTTCTTCCATTGTGGGGTTCTTTATTGATGTATGTGTTATAAGAACACCACTATCAATAATACTTTGTATTTTACTCTTTAAATCCAAAAAAAATATATATATATATATATATATATATATATATATATATATATATATATATATATATATATATATATATATATATATATATATATATATATATATATATATATATATATATATATATATATATATATATATATATATATATATATATATATATATATATATATATATATATATATATATATATATATATATATATATATATATATATGATGCCCATACATTCTATGATATGCACAATATTATTTTGATATTATTACATAATGTATGGGGTAGTTTGATCAACCTGTTTATGAGCATTTATCTTAGAATCTCATATCAACTCTTATTAGAATTTTGTATACTTTTTGAAAATTATTTTTTTATATATTATGTTGTATATTTACATTTACATACGAAGTATTATTTGGCATAACATTTATATATTAAGAAATAAATGCATGACTAAGAGTCGTACATTATGGATTATTTGCATATGTGATCTGGTTTTCTAATAATGTGATCTTTGAACTACTTTTTTTTCTAGTGTAACTCTTATACTATCTTTCCCATAGTATTAATTTTATATTAAAGGGAATAAAAATAATATTTAAATATAGGTAATTTAGATTGGATATGCATAAAAACACCATCAAGAGGAGCTATGGGAGGTGGATGGGTTTGAATAAATATAAGTTATTAACCTTATTTTGGCACTATAGGATGGGATACTAGACTAGAGTGAAAGTATTTATCACTCTCTTGAGGGTTAAGAGGATGAATAGATTATTTTTTATATATTTTAAATCTCTACGGACTAAAATGAGAACAATAGGAGAGAAACAAGCTAATGCTAAAAAATAGTCCAACATGATAAGAAAATCATAATTTTATTTTAAACCTTAGGAGGACAAATTTTTAGGAAGGAAACCCAAATGAAGAGTTAGTTTTTTGGAAATTTTCAACTATAAGATAGGTTCACCAATATGTTTTATTGGATTTGGGAATTATGAAAATATTATATCCTAATTAGGCAAACTATTGTGAAAAATAAAAATGTTATAGATATGTAATAAGTGACATAAACTGATTTGAAACTTGTTAAACCTAAAAATATACTTAATTTAGAAAATATAAAGCATAACATAAACATAGATATAAAATGGGTATGTGAAATATCTCTATATTTTAGACTGATAATGAGGATATTTTAGTTGAGTAAGGATCTAGAACAGGAGTTGGCAAGGCTTCTAGATAGAAGCATTGTAACTAGATAATATATCAATAATGTGGTCTCTAGGGAGCACAAGTGTCTAAAAATTAATAGAGATATAAAATTAATGGGTTAGGTTAACATTATATTTATGGGTTAGGTTTAAATTTTCTTGTGGGTTGTGTAGATTGTGTGATAGCTTCTAATTTGATGCAAAAACATTTATAACTTATTTTCATCCAAAATTATAGCTCAATGATAAAATAAGATGAATGAAATCATGGATTAAAAAGGGTTTTGCAGTTGAAGCTGTGTTTTAACCCATCACCCCCTATGTTGAGCTTTGCCTACATACCAATACTTGAAAGAGGGATCAAACTCCATGTAGTTATCCCATGATACATTGGTGTGTGTGAAATATTGGTAAGAAATTATAGTTGATATTATAATCATAGTGTGATAAGTGTTTCATCTATGACTTGTGACCTTATAAGTGTATTCAAACTTTAGCTCAAGGCTAGTAGGTTTGTATGATATTATATTTTGGATAAATACTAATTTTTATCTCAAAATGAAATTAGACTTTTGGTGATTTTTAGCATGGAAGCCTCTTGTGTGTAAAATGGTTTGATGTGTGAATTTATAGTGGTATTTTTAGAATTCCTTTAGATGGGGATTTACTAATATTATGTGTCGACCTTTTCAAGAATTTTGATTTTTGAGATCATCCATTATTTTATGGGAGGACAATAGCAATGGATATATACAAGAGAGTGGTGTGTTATTGTCCAATTAGGTTTATATTTTCTAATGATCACAAATAATTAATGTAGGTACTAGGAATAGTATATGTGTGAGTGTGAAGTGATTTTCATAAGGAATATAGACTTATTTTATTGAAAAGATTTTTATATTATATTAAATTAAAAACTAAAAGTAAAACACTAATCATACACAAAAATGGGTGGAAAAGTCATACCCCAAATACCAAATCGAGCTATTAAAAGCCTTGAGATAAAACATAGTTAAAAAAAGTTGACTATAGGTAGCCTATAACCAAATTTAAATAAACCCAAGTGTGTGATAACCAAAAAATGATAAAATAACAATAAAAACATCAAGGAAAAAACTAAGTATTAGCTACAAACATAGTGTCTAGAGGAGGAGGTAGAGGTGAAGGTTCTTAAATCTTCCTACCCAAACCATCCTAAGATAAGGGATCATCATGCATAAGGAGGGGATCCTAACCATTATCTTGTTTGTTAGTGTCAACATCAGTATACAAATACTAGTAGGACGGAGATATGACTAGCTCTAGGGATGGGAACTTGTCCTAATAATGGGATCACCACCTTGACCACCATTGTCTCTACCTATAGTATATCCTCTCAAAGGATATGGCCAGTGAGATGAAGGAGAGGATCTCCTAAAACTTTGATACCTATGGATATGAGAGTATTGACACCTCCTTCCATGCCCATGACCCTTAGGAGGAGAGTGGTGAGGTAAGGGTCAAGTGTCTCATGGCTAACTACATAAAGAGCATTCCCTTAATGGTCTAGGATAAGTTATAAATGATGAAGATATAACTAGACCTTGTCCATTTGACTCCAAGTATAAAGGGTAATGTTAGGAATCATAACAATTTTTTTAGTTATAGAAAAAAAATTCCATAATTTTTTTATTAAAACATGTCTGAATTCTAGATTTCCAAATCTAAAATGAAATATTAGTACACAAAAACTGATAGAATATATTATATATTGTAGTTAAAAGGGTGAATTACCATAGGATATCCATTTTATAGGTGAACATCTCAGGCCTAAAAGGTTTTAAAATGGTGTGAATCCATCTCCAAGTTGACTGAGCATGTAGGAAAAACCAAAAGAGGGGCTTGATGGTTTCTATGTGTTGACAGTTTGGGCAAGTGGGATAAAGCACCCCCATGTGCTTTAGATGGTTCCCCATGGGTAAACCATATTAGATAATCTACCAAAGGAAGTGATCATTTTTGGGTTCAATATAATTTTCCCAAATGTGATCAAACATCCTAGCCCAAGCATGATGAAGGGAATGGAGACACCAATAGTGATTAAGAGCCTCTATGTCAATGTGTTGAGGGGATAATAAATTTTATCCCAAACAAGGAAAATAATGGAAGAATTTCATATCCATAGTCCAGTACCATTCCTTCCACCATGGTGTGAGAGAGGAAACTCTAATCTTGTATAATTACTCATCAAGCATGGAGCTCTAAATTTTAGCAATGGATTCCACATCTTCCTTATTAAGATAGAATTTGGCCTTTAACATAGATCAAGGAATATAATCTATAGAAAAACTAAAAAATAAATTACCAATCATGATAATACCCTTCTTAAATAATATTAAGCTTTTAATTTAGGGGACCATGGAAAAGGGGACATTATGAAAGGTCAGTTGAGGAGACCACCATAATGACTAGGAGTTTACAGAAAAACCACTTCTAAACCCCTCCCCCACCTAAATAAGTTAATTTTTGATATTTTCCAAGGCCTTATAGATACTATAAATGACAAAAATTACCCATAATTTGATACACACTAGAAAAAAAGTGCACTATGAAATCCTATGCCTTGAAAAGCTTTTCTACCACGAACAAAACCTTGAGATATGAAATGCCATCATAAAATTTTCTAGAATAATTACCTTTTAGACTTTGAATGATCCATTTTCCCTAATATTAGTACCCTAAATATTTATTTCAATAATCCCCATCCCACCATCTTCTTTGAGGTGTCAACATATGGCCCAGGAGACTTGATGAAAGAGCTGGTGGCCTTTAGAATTGGTCCAAATAAAGTCTCTAAATAACTTCTCAAGCTTACCATAGGTGGAATTTGAAGGTGCCAACCAATAATATAAGTAAACATGAGTGGTATTTAGGTTCGTTGGTTTTCTTATAATATTGGATCATCCATATGAAAAGTGAATAAAAGTGATTAAAAGGCATTGGAATAGGTCACAATCTATGTTTGTAAAGAGGGTGGTCATAAGTGCATTTTTTTTAGCTTAAATATTAATTTATGTTTCTAAATGCAGAAAAATTACATTTTTTTTCAATATTTCTCAATTTTATTTTAGTTAATATATAACTTTATGACATTAAATAGGCCACATAATATTGGCATGAGAAGATGAGATCCTTATTTCTCTCATCAATATTTTTGCATTGTCATTTTGACCCTAATATATACAATCAAAAACATCATGATGAATTAATAATTATTTTTATTTATTTATTTTACCTCATTACCATATTTTTATCATCTTAAATTATTTATTATATTAAATATTCCATATGATATCATCTTGATGTAAGACTTGGGAGTTTTTTCATTACTTCATTAGTTTAGAGATTACTCACTTTGATTCTGGGATATTTATTCCAAAACCAATTATGCATTAGATATCCTCAAATTATTTCACATGGATGATTTTAAACCTTCATATTTTCCTTTTTTATAGATTAAATATCACAACCAAGTGCTCTACACCCTTTTTTAATTCTATTTTGTATCAACAACTAGTATGTGACATTATTTATTTAACTTCCACCTACCATGAAACACCTTTGATTGTTGTCTTTTTTAAAAAAATATTATGTAAGAAAAAAGGATTTTAATAAAAAATATACTATGAAAATTACCTTATATATCAAATTAACTCATAAATATTAAATAAACTATGTTGTAGGTAGATCTACAACATTTATAGGCTATACTAATTTTGACTAGGTTTAAAATATTGATATTCACATGTCCACTTAAGGTTATGTTTTTGATACTCTATAATTCAATATGTTTTTTTCTATTAAAATGGAAAATTCATATCCATTTCATGCATGAAATTATAATATTGATTAATTTCCATTCGTACCACAAATTTTATTTTAATCTAATAGATATTATCAAATCTCAGCATAAAGTAACATTAACCTATTATCATCTTATACAAAAACTATACTATCATACACATCTCTATAAATATATTTTAAATTAACACAACATAAACATTGAATTCCACACACACTACATATTATATTTGAATCATGAGCACATAATTGATCTCCTATACTATCACATAGATCTTGAGCTAGAATACATCTTCAATGAAACTATAATGATCATCTCTAAGTCACTAAATCCTAAAAAATCAAGATTTGGATTCCAATTTAGAGTTAATTCACCCTAATAGCACATTTACCCATTTAAAACTCCATTGAGATATCTCATGTATTCAAGTCATGGTTATTTTTGAGAAAATTAGTAACCTAACTTTTGTTAGTTGCTTATTTATCTAAAATGTCATATTCTAGTTATGTTACCTATTTATGACTAATATGATATCTCTTATTGTTTATAACACCCAAAAATGACTCTTTTATATAAAAGTATTTGCAAATATCATATGCATATTTTAAAATTCTTTTTTATTCTTCTTCACACTTTGACTCATTTTAATACAATTTCTTATTAATTGATGATTTTTTATAGGTAAAAAATGGGAAATATTATCTATTATAATATTTTAAAAAACCCTAAAAAATCAAGGAGATACAAAATATATACTATATCTATTATTGCTTATGAGCATAAAAAAATAAAATAAACATAACTAGATAGAAAAGAAACTAAGAATTTTTATAACTAGAAACCACCAAAATTAGACCCTCATTGTAATAATCATCCTTGATGAGCAAAAAAACCCAAGAATATATAATTTGAGAGTCATTTTTACTTTATATTCCCAACCTCTCACAAATTTCATTAATTTTTCAACCCTGAGAAATGTTGTTAAGATCAAACACTTTTAGCAAGACCTAAAATTGATCAAGCTTGGTATCCACCATAATGCCAAATTGTTTAACATCATTATTAATTTATAATAGGTTTTTATCACTAAAAAATAATGTTTGGATGATAATTATATGTGTTACTTTGATAGTTTATAACTTAGGTTTAAATTACCTAGGGTCTTCCATAGTTTAAACGATAGATTCAACCAAAGTGACTGAAGATCCTCCACCCAACCTCACTGATAATATCCATGGATAAGATTGGTATCCATATAATAAATTAACTTCTTATTCTTCAATCCATATACAATATCCTATTTAAAAAATTTCATAACTTATTTGGTGGTGATCATTGTTTTATTATCTAGCAAGTTTCCTAAATTCAAAAGATGTTGAAGCCTCAAATCATTTAGTAGTCCTAAAAATAAGTGGTGTACATCATCCAAAGAGTACTTATGGATCATGCTGGAATTTTTTTCCTTCATAGTGTTGACCATTATATTTTTTCCCTTTATCTTCCTTATGTATTTTGAGGAACCTATATTTCTTGTTGAAATTTCATTATCTTCCAATGTATCTCTTCATGCCTTTTCCCTTCTCCTCAGTCTATCAAAATAGCTCAAATATTGTAGATGATGAATATTTAATTTTGTAGTTAAGGATATCACATGTAAATTTCCATGTGTAATTTCAACCATACCTACTCATAATCACCTTATGCCACAAAAGTTGTTTCCAAGTTCCATGGGAAATGAAACTAGGGTAGTACATATTCCTTTCAATCATTCAATATTATTCATTATGATATGATGATGATTCACCTCAAAAATCTTCATAGCTATTGAGCCCTTATTGGTCAATTGAATTATCTCCAATTATTTGATCAGTTATTGTGTCTACATGTTTTAATTATTTTGGATTAATGTGATTTAAATAATTAAAATATGTAAAATGTGGAAATAACCTACACATTTAAATTAAGAAATGGATATATTGATATTGCACTTAGATTATTTGAGATTCAAAAAGTAAGAGGAGAGATATATACTTAGTTTATTTTTGTATTTTCTCACTCAAAATAGTCATCAATAGTTATAAAGTGTCTCATATATGTTATGTTGTTGTTTAGATCATAAAATTATAGATTAAACCATGCCTATATGCTAATAGTAATAGTGTGACCCAAATTGCAACTAGTACTATCCTAGACCTATTGAAAGTGTTCTTATATTTTGTGTAGTTATCTAAATTGATAGACCTTTATGATTTAAATTTTTTATGTTTTTTGGGTGTGTACTAACCTTTAGTCTTATCCAATGGACATTTTTTCTTCTCCTTATTTTGAATCCAAATCACACTTTTGACCATGAGATAACTTAAAAATTTGGTTATCTCTTTGGATTTTATAGCCCCAACCACTCCCCAATGAGTGACTAACTATTTCTTACATTCCAATATTTTAAAGTGGGATAAAAATGCATGTAGTTATCCCACTTGTGTGTGTGATATTTTGATCAAATGCAATGAAATATTTAGATTTTGACACTTGTCACCATAAAAATTTAACTTTCAAGTGTATTTGGACTTATCCAAGTGGTTTTATATTTATGTCTTTTTGATCATTTATAAAAATATTACTAATAGAATTATCAAGTAATGACCAAATAATTTCCAACTTACCAAGTGAGTGATAAACATAGGATTTATTTTTATTTATATATAAATATTTTGTATTTACCCCTATAACTATACCATGAAACATGTCTCAATCAACCTAATGGATACTTAAAAATATGAAAAATAGTTATTAAATGTTCCTAGACCCTACTGGTAGAGGTAGATAACTTTAATAACTACAACTATTTAGCCATTATAGATACTAGATTGGGAATGTAAATTAATTATTTGATATAAGGATAAGGCTTATGTAGGATTTTAGAATTTTATTGCACATATTAGGATGATCTCGAAAAGGTGTATCTAGTGAGGATGATAAAAAAATTTATACTATCCATGAGGATATGAATCCCTTGAAATACCTGATGCATGGAAATTATCAGACAAATAAGGATAAGTTTAGTTCTTAGGTGAATTTGATGAATGGATTCCCCTTAGTCATGATATATTAGAAAAATTAAGGATTTAGTTTATATGTACACTTATTTAAAATTTCAATCCACTATGTGTAAATCAAAAACATGGGTGAGATGCCTAAAACTCTATAGTTTGAGAGATTCTAGTAGAAAAAGGTGTATCTAGTGAATAGAGTTGGCTAAGACAATAGGTAGATAAACAAATTAAGGGAAAGAGTGAATGAGAGTAAAATGTGTATGAAATGAAAAATTATGTCAAATTATGTCAAATTTAATGTTTCCAATGTTTCTATTACTAAATTTAGGTGTATAAAAATTCCACTTTTATTCTAACATTAAAAATTCTAAATTACAAAGATAGAATAATAATTTTGGTACTTATATAGTTGAATTTAGTGTTGATAGGTATACCCAAAATGTCCCATTTATCCATGTGAATACTATAATAAAACATGTATAGATTAGTTTTTCCTCATTATATTTAATTTTAAATAATTATATCAATTAATAACATGAAATTAAAAATCTAAGCAATGAATACACTTGAGCTCACATTAATCATCTTTCCACTTGTTTAACTTATTTGGATAATGAAACAGGGTGATCATGCCCAAATAATATGAAACAACTAAAAATATCATTTGAGGAGTGATAATGCATCAACCATCAATGGAGAGTTAGTGTTATACTTTGAGTGACCTATAAACATCAACCACATTATTTTGAATATCATCATGATTCCTTTGTAGAAATTTAAATCATGTTGGTTTGTAAAAGTGTAACCCAAAAATAGATTCATGTTTAATATTGGAATCCTAAAATAGGTTTTCATGTAAAATTATCATAATTATAGTTTCAACATATACCTAAAGCGATTATGTAGTACCATTGTTCTTTATCAATCTATAATATAAAATTATATGTTTTTTATGAACAGAATTCTTATGCCAAATTTGACCTATTTGTACCTCAACATTGTATATAATTCCATCATATATCTACTTTATTGTTATATAATACCTCAATTATTCATAAAAATTCTATAGAATGCCCCACATATGTCTCAATATGACCCATCCAAATCACATAATCTGACCTAACCTACTCAATTTGTCTCATCTAAATCACATGATTTAATCGAAATGTAAACTATATATCAATCATCACCTAATTCTAAAATAAAAATCCATTTTATTTACCATTTTATATGAAGAATGAATATTATGCATCACGCATCTAAAAATACATAACTTTGCACACTATGTGTTATATATAGAAATATAATAATGTAAAATATGTATACAAACATGATAAAATATTTCATAACAGAAATATTTAATCATTCAATCATGTAAAAAACATGTAATCGAAGTCAATGGGCATACAAGTGTCAATTCTTAATATAATTATGAATTATGCAGGTAGTTTTTGAATATATGCATGATAGAAATCATGAAATCATATACAATATAAGTATACTTGATATAAATCATGACAGAAAACTCATAATAATAGTCATAAATTTATTCTCACACACATACATAATATCATGATCAAGTATCTCACAAGTACATAGGACATGACATGACTCTGACATAACATGGACATGGCTCATATTTAAAGGATCCTTTAATACATGACATGATAAGACACAATAAATGCACTCATAAAGCATGTAGTATAACACACATCAATGATAAAAAAATATCACAATATTTAATATCAAACATGCATGTAAAAATAAAATTTAGCCTACATGATCAATCAATGCTATTATCCAATTTATTAAACCAAAGTTTTGATTGAAATAACACTAGAAAGTATGATCAAGATAAATTCATGTATAATAGTATAATATGATTAATGGACCACTATAAACATATATAGCCTAATAAGTGTATTAATTTTCCCATATTTTAGGCATGCCCCCAACATATAAATGTTACCCATGGATTTAAATAATTACATGCATCTATATATACATGTATCATATGTACCATGTAGTCCTACATCCCTTTAATTTATACCATGAAAAAAATTTCCATACATAATAGATATGTAATTTTCCATATATGTGATGAATAACATCATTAAAATGTGTAAAAATAAATAATGTCATCCATAGGTATTAGTTTTGTATTTTTTCAAAACATATATATTATATTCCAACTAAACTATGATCCCATCAATGGGATGATTAAGTTTAATTCTTGGATTGATCAATGCTAATGTCACACATCGTGGGAAAGTATTGACATATATATAATTTTCTAATTCAAATAAATTATAATTAAATATAAAATATCTATCATCATCATCATAGTCAACATGATCATGTAAGGCATAACCCTAGTAGCCATATTAACTTGTGAACTCCATTGTATGTCAATATAATGCCTTGGTGTTCATTTTAGAACATGAACATAAGGACTTTGAAAACCTATTATAGGACATGATATAATAGGTAACATATATTGAACTATAATAAATCATTGATGTAATAGATGTTGGATAATTAGTCATTGAGAAAATTTAATCCCTTTAATCATATTTTCCTTTGTAGAATAACCATATGTATGTTTTATATTAGGATGGTATCAATCTATTCAAGTTAATGTTTTATATTGAATGGTTTACTCATATTGAATACTAGGAATAATAACTCCTTGGTTTCTATAAATATACTTCATGCATCGATGTATCAAATACTAAATTTTCTAAATGTTATAAATGGACATTATAATAGCATTTTAAATGCCCCATTATTGAAAAACCTAAGACTTTACTAATTATTATTGTAAGCCTTACCATAAATATTAATATAATTCCCCTAAAAGGTTTTTGAATTCATTAGTGATCAAGTAATTACCAAGTTATATAGTGAATGATAACCTTAAGATTTATTTTTATTTATATCCAACTCTTTCTTATTTACCATTATCACCAACCCATGAAACATGTTTAGGTAGACCTAATGGAGAATTTTTAAATTGAAAAATAGTTTTTGGATATTCATGGATGTTCTTAGTAGAGGTAGAAACATGTCATAACCCCAATTGTCTAGAATTTATTAATACTATCCTAGGAGTGATAAGTAGAGATCTAAGATATAGAAAAGGTATATGTGAGATTTTGGAATTTCATTGTATATATTAGGCTAATCCTATATTATATTTTTAAAGTTATTTAAGATCTATAAAATAGAGTTTTCCAAGACAAGATATGTGAAAAAGATAGAGGGAAAGTGTGTATTGTTGGAGATCCTGATAAGAGCATAGATGGAATACTAAATACACTGATGCTTGAACAAATTAAAAATAAATGACTAATCAAATATGAGAGAGAAACCATGAATGTAATAATTTAAATCCTCCATTAATAGTTAACTAATGCTAGATGAACAAATAAGTGATTAAATGTATAACTCCTCCTAGGGTAGTAGAAACCCCCAAACCTAGAATAATTTATCAATGGTCAATCGATCAAATGATTAATTCCTACTACCTAAAATAGGATAGTCAAGGTAAATATTTATGACATGCACACCTAAGCAATATAATATCAAAAGCGTAGGAAAAATAAAACAAAGGAAAATAAATACTAACATTAAAACCTACCATAATCATATCTTAGGTGGGTATAATAAATGGGTTTTGACAACAAGGCCTAATAAGGTACCCAAGCACAATGTAACTCTAGTAAAATTGAGAAAATGAGAAAACTTGTTGAAAAAAATTCCTCCCCAAAAGATAGAAAAGATAAATAGTGCATGATCTAGGGACTTCAAGCATAATTGAGAATGCATCCATAAGTGAGAACAATTGAGAATAGGGAAAGAAGAACTAAGAATACCCCATATAAAATGATGAAGCTACATATAGTAGATCTCATAATGATGAATGTCTCTGATGAGATCCTCTACCCGAATACTAAAGAATCTCCATCAACATCAAACAAAATTTCTTCCTTTTTCCAAATGAAGAACACCAATTATGTAGTGGAAGTCTACCCATTCCATAATGGAATATGAAGAAACAACATTAAGAGATCTAAAAGAGATCTAAAAATAAGGTGTGGCATAAGTCTAGTAAGATCATGCATAAGAACTAAATATAATACCATTAAATTGAACCTATCATAAGGACATAGAGCATTCATTGGAATAATGTCCATGTGAAGAGGAAATCTTGATTCAAAAATTATCAAAACTAAATAAGATACTACAAATTAAGTAAATATATATGTAATATCAATATCTGCAAAAATATATGAGTCATAAAAACTATCAATGGGTGTAATCACACTAGCAATAATAGACTCCTTTAAAGTACAATATTGTGAAGGTTCTGAAAGAGAAACAACCTAAATAGGGATGGAATTATATTATATAAGGGGAAACTTAATTATGGAAAAATATCATCCTATAATGGTGGCTTGACATAAGGAAAAGCATAGTACACCATGAATATATCATAACATTAAATAGGAGTAGGAATAGGGAGTGCATCAGTCTCTAAAGAGATGATAGGAAGAGGAGGAAAGGTGATATAGATCTTAGTAGGATCTCTGAAAAGAGATAGTAGGATGCTTTGAATATTTCAAGAACATGTTTTTTTCACATGAAAATGAAGATCCATGGAAACATTTAATAATAAAGTACCAATAACCTTATCACAAGTGTTATTCCATTTATTATACTAACCCAAGTTAGAAGGTGAAGGAATTTGTCCATATAGGAATGGAGTATATTTCTTTTTTTTTAGCAAGTGTTTCATGTAAGCACACCAATAAGCATAATTTTTCTTTCCAGGAAGAACTACTAGTGTATAATAAACTATCCTCATTAGTTGGTATCTCTCAAATGGAGTTGACATGACTAAAATAAGACACCAAATAAATGTAATGATGAAAAACATTACACAAGTGATAATTAACACTCAATGAATGGACACAAAGATCAACTAAAAATGCATCCAAGAATAAAAGATAAATTAATGAAAATGACACTAAAGTGGTACACAAGTCATCAAAATTAAGTGTGAACACAAGATAAAAAGTAGGGCCCAAAACAACCCCTACAAGATAATCAACAATGACCCTACCAAAGTTTTCAAGTATAATGCATGCTAAATGTGAGGATGTTAGATTGAGATGACAATGCAAATATACATGTAAGTGAAACCAGTACACAAGTGCCAATATATGTATCAATAAATGAACATCAGACATAAATAAAAATACATCCAAATGTGAGCAATCAATGCATGTAACACCAAAATTCATAATTAAAACTTCAAATTGGTGATTAGGAAGACATCAAACTCTACTAATAATACATCTAAGAAGATCACAAAGGAATTAATGAAAAAGGGGACATGGTGTAGGGGTCTAAAATGGCAATCCTCAATGGGGTCAATGGGAAGTGCCCCTTGTAGAGTCTAGGGAATTACCCAAACACAATTTGAAACTTGTGTGGCCCTTGGAATTACCCAAAATTTACCAGTTTTATCCAAAAAAAAGGACCCCATAATGGATGTTGGTTACCACCAAAAATACATGAAAATGAGAAGTAAAAGTAAAATCATAGAATAAAATGTAAATGAGAGATGGAGAAAATAATTTTTTCTTGTGAGGGGGTTTGGTAAAGTACCAAAATATACCTTACCCTCCATCATTGATAGGTGAAAACTGAGAAGAGTAAAAAAGGACCAAGCCCATATCTTGTTTGATTAATATATAGGTTCTCTTCAATTAAAAAAAGGGACCAAAAAAAATTATCTTTTAAAATGTATCCTTATGTCTCCCAATACAATATATTATTTTTATTTAAAAACCTATAAAAAATACCATGTACATGCCCCTACCAAGTGATAATGTTTTTATATAAAAAAAGAAAAAAAAAACTCCTATACACCACTATTAATGATCCAACCTCACTAATCAACCCTATGATTTTAAAAATTTCAAAATATTTTTAGCAATTAATTAAAACTTTACAAAGTAAGCTTTACATTTTTAAAACTTAAAAAACCCACTATTTATACCCAAAAACCATGAATTTAATAAAAATGGTGGTTTTTATTTTAAAAAATGCATTTACTAGGTAGTGAGTAGATTTGGAAAAGTGGTTGTGGAAATTTAGGAGGATCACATTTGTGTTAATGATGAGAAATCATTAGGTGGTGGAATCCATGTGGATAAAAATGGTTGCATGTATGCTATCATGAAATGTCTAATTTTTAGAGTGTATTCAATGTTGGCATAGTGGTTGAGGATGGCATGACATTCAAGGAGAGGATCAAGCACTATGAAAACAACACATGACATTAAGAATACCACCTAGAGGGAGAATGATAACAAGATCTAAGTGAGGTATGGGATGCTCAGATGAAAAACTTCAATCAGCTTGACTCTTTTACATGGCAAGGGGTGGATATGTCTAGGTGAGGAATAGAAGGTATGTTGTTTGTTTCAAAACTATATATCCTCTAAAATGCAATATTATAGTGTCTTTAATAATTCCTTAATACAAAAAATGTCTCTTTATGACCACTACGTATTCTCCTAGTTTGGAAGGTCTGATTGAAACTGAAGATGGTTTTTTAAAAATTACATATAGAGGCATGGGAAGTAGAAAACCATGAGATGCATTAGGTAGATTTAGTGGTTTTAGACTGTGAGAGGTAATTTTGAAAAAAAATAACACTCCTATATAGTAGATACGTGAAGTCTTCCATAGTTTGGAAAATTACTTAAGGTAAAGGAACCTAGGTTTCCTTCTCAGTACACCTCTTAAACTAGATAATAACGGATGCTCCCACATTTCACCCTCAGTTCCAAATCAATGTTATCAGTCCAATGTAACAAGCCATCAAAAACATGATAACTGAGCCAAAAATAGTAAAACCTTTCTTGAAAATTTGAAAACTAATACAATAAAACTAAAGATCTTATAATGAATTAAAAAAACATTAAAATCAAACATTCCTATACCATACCCAACACTCTCATGCCATATCAATGATCCTACCAAGATCGTAGATGGAATACCTAATGCACTAACTCTTGATACAAAAAAGATAAATGACCAAGAAACTATGAGAGAGAAACCATGAGTGTAAAAATGCAAATCCTCCATTAATAGCTCACTAATGCTAGATATACAAATAGTTGAGTAAACGTGTAACTCCACTTAGAATAATAAAAACTCCTAAACTTGAAATAGTCGATCAACAGTTAACTAATTTAATAAGTAACTCACACTACCTAAAATAGGATAGTCAAGGTAACTCCATATGTCATGCACACCTAAGAAAGCTAATCTTAAGCATAGGAAAAATAAAATAAAGGAAAATAAATAATTATACTATCATACATAAGATTCAAATGTGTATGTAATTTCTAAGTATGTCAAATTTTATGTTGCTAAAATATCTAATACAAAATTTAGGTGTCTACATTACACTATTATGATTCATATAGTAATTATATGTTTTTATACTATTGATTCTAATCTACATACACCTTTTCCACCCTTTGTGATGTCATTATATTTACCTTTCAAATCCAAAATTTAATCTCTTCCACTCAAGATAATTTGACCATATCTCTCTCTAATTCATATGCACACATAATAGTAGGGTCATTCTAAGGATCCACTACTCATTTTTCCAAATCATGGGACCTTCATCCTTATTATTTCTAGATAGGATTTCTTAAAATCACGCTGGTAGATAGTTTATTCATTTCATTAGAGTTAGATATGATGTAAAATCAATTGGTATATATATATATATATATATATATATATATATATATATATATATATAGGGATAGATTAGGTATTTGTATATTTAATTTTATTTTCCATTATAAATTACAATATATTCAAACATATTAAATTTAATTATTATACAAACATAATGTTTTTCAAAAATTAGTTCAATAAGTATATTCTATTTTTAAATCTCTACTTTTAATTGATGAAATCCAAATATATAATTTTTTTAGGCGTATATTGAATTGTGTGTGTTCGATCATTTTATTTGTCCATTTTTTACTAAAAATCTTGCATATATATATATTTTTCCATCTAAATTATAGCATGCCTAGTGGAACTCCACAATTTCCATCCTATTTTCACACATTTTTTTAGTAATTTCATGCTTTTTTTAACTTTTTTGTTTTTTACAAAAACCATCCCTTTTATAGAAACACGTGGAATTTATTCATTTAGGCCATTAGTTTTTATTTTAATGCCAAAAAATGACCAATAAACCATATTTTTTCCAAGATTAGTTTTTGGATGCATGTTTTATCTTTTGGTCTTTGGTTTTATTTATAGTGTTATTTCTTCACTAATCCTTTATTTATTTTACCTATTAGATTTAATGCCTCACCTCCCTCCTCTAATATGTTTTCATTATTATATTCAAAGTGATCTCCCTAAAATAACTCAATATCATACGTTTACTTTCCTAAAATAGTGGAGGATTTAATTTATTTGAAAAAATTACATATAATGTTTTAAATTAAAATGCTATTTTATTCTCCCTTTCCTTTGTTTTATTTAAATGATTATGTGAGTCAAAATATCACCTCCCTTCCCCATAATTCAATATATTAACTTATCAAAGAAAGTAATGTTGAATAACTACATGTAATCATTGATGATTACCATAGGCCCTAATGTATCTCAGATTGATAACATCCTCATAATATCCATCGATAATTTATATCTAGTGAAAAATAAAAAATATTCACATTGAAGTGTCTCTAGCTCATATGATTCCTAGAAAAGTAATGTATTTATACCTCTACATAAATCCCCCCCTTTATAATATTTTAAAGTGGATTCACATTAGGTCCCATTAAATCACTTGATAAAATTCATGATGTTCACTTAGCTATCTTAAATCACTTGATAAAATTAACCTGATTTTTTTGATGTTTTTTCTATTTATATTAATTTCTACTACTATTTTTGGAATAGGTGTTCATGGGATGCCTTCCATGTCCACCAACATCCCTATGGGGAAACCCAAATATCACCTATAAAAACCTATTTTAATAATTACCAATTAGACCCTCTTTTCTATAGGATCCATTGAGACCACTCTCCTTATCATATTCCTTAAGATGTTTATTCCAAGTGGCCTACCCTAAGGACCCACCCCTAGATTTCCCTCTCCAAACTATTGAGTACACAAAACATTTTTATTATAAGTAGTGCTATTAATTTTCCCACATAGTTAAAAGGATTAAAAAATCATTTGATTTTGTGTTTCCTCCCATTCCTTTTTCATTCTTATGAATATATTTATAGGAAATTTTTGCCTATACATGTTTAAATAATTCCATTTTTTATTCCTTTCCTCAAACCCCCTAAGTTCAATGGAAGTCAGAAAGATAATCCTTTGATAATATCAGTGCCTTCATAATGAAATTTATGGATTAATAACATGATAATGAGATGATAGTCAAGCTCTTAACTCATTCTTTGAAAACTAAAAGCTTTATCTTGGGTCTATAATCTATCTCCAAATTCTCTCTCTGAGTTTTTACTCATCTTGGGTAATTTTGTTCACTTATTTCAAATATATAAACCATTAGATATTAATACCCAATCATTTACATCCATGAACAATTTAAATGATAGTAAAACTTTAAATTTATCCTTTGAAGGAATTATGAAGTTTGTGCTTTCATAATAAATGATGACCAACTCTTTGACATGCTCACCTAAGAATTGATATGTGAGATTCACCTCGATATCCTAAAGAATGAGCCTACCTATTAAGAATTTTTTTCTACAAAGTGTATAAATATTAAATTATTTTAGGTTTGGGTTGCTATTCATCGCCCTCTTAACTAGTAGGCATATACTAATTGAGGTTAAAATAATAGTTAAATAAATGATGGCATCACTAAATATCACTTAGAGAAGAAATAAAATAAATATTACTTAAGATCTATGTTATAAGTAATAATTACTCAAAAATGGAAATATCAAGAAAAATTTCAAGTATATTTATGACACTTCTAATTATTTTAATCATCACTAGATGAAGGGATACTCTAATAAATATTTACTTTTTCATAGTTATCCTTGGAATCTAAGGGATCTTAACTCAGAGAATCACCGATCAAGGATCGAAATTAAAATTTGAATGTCTTAAAATAGTTTCATTATGACCACAACAAAAATAATAATAAATATAAAAATGGGATGAAAAAAGGTAAGGCCAAACTAGTGTATTATAATTTTTTCCATTGTTCTTCCTATGGTGATTGCTATATGATTTACTTGAATGAAAAATTGAATCACTATATTATAAATCTTATTTCACCCACTAACATCATTAACAAATATAGATATGAATATTTTGTCAAAACGTGCTCAAGTCACTCAACCAACCCTCATGAAAATTATAATGGTTATAAAGATTAAGATCAAGGCTTAGGGATATCTAACACTAAAAATAAGATTGATTTTAAATACAATATCACATTGCATGTGAGTATTTAACCATATTATCTCATAGAATATACCTATCCATTTTCCACTCAAATATCCCTATGGACTTTTTCCCTCTCTATATCGAGTAGAGGGCACTCATTTTTTATGAGTTATGCATCCCTAGTGAAGTATTGGTATATAGTGCATATGAATTCCTTTATACCTCAAAAACTCAAAAGAACTCCCTCTATTGATATTTTATCCTTATTCCCTCCCTAACCTTGATTTTTTATTTAAGATAAAAATTTTCCCTCTTTATATTAAAATATAAATTAATAGTTTATACATTAATCAATAAATTATTTATGAAATAACCACACCAAACATCATTACTTTGTGGGTCTTTAAGATTCCAAGAATTAATCATAGGAATATTTACTAGTCTCATCATGATTATATGCTATATATAAAGTGGTACAATTTAATCTTTAATTCAATTGAATTCTTAAGAATATTTGGATTTGGTATTGTGACCAAAATACTTTTTCATCATACAACATGATCCTTCATCAATTTTGGACAACTATAATGAAAAATTTCATCTTAGATATTTTTTTAGTAGTCTAGTATGAGGATAAAGGCAAGATTCATTCATGACCGATGGGAATGGATGTATGCTAAGATGGATCCTTTTATTGAGATTATCATGGTATCTACCTATGTGCTCATTAATGAGTATTATCTCATCAAGGAAGATAAATTTGATCTTGTTGATTATAATAAAAAATTTATTTCTCACACAACCTCATAATACTCTTACAAATGTAATGAGACTCATTTTAGATGTTTTATTTCTACTAATTATATCTATCTAATTTCTTCACTTAGTTGAATTATTTTAATTTATATCCCCTTCTCTTTCAAGAATAGGTTTATTTGAGGTTCAAATAAATCGCACTCCCATTATTTGAATGCATACCTTGAGGAATTTTACACTTAAGGTGAAAAACCAGTTATTATTAAGTGAGATAAAATATTAAAATAATCTTATGAAAGCCTCTTGTAAGTATAACCTTCTATATCGTTATTGATTGGTCTAGGAAATATATTTAACATCTAGAGATAAGTAATTTTTCAACCATTATCATGGTAATTATGATGGACTATGAGGAATTTAATAATATCTTCCTCATATCTCTAATTATTTTTAAGATAGGTTCCTTATGGATCTAGATGACTCAATAAAAATTCATATAGGCCCTTGTTCATACACATTATCTAAAATATTCTTGAAATATATGCAGATAATATTCTTGTATATATGGGATGAACATCTATAAGATCTTATACTTATCTCCAAATGGCTCAATGATTAGCATATTAACATATAAAAGTGCATCCCTCATGTTTCTACTATAATGCTTCTTAAATTACTTGTTTCTTAGTAAGATATTCAAGTGGATGCCAAAAAATTAAATGTACGCATTCATATTCATTCCCCTCTCAACATTAGATAGTAATGTATTTTATAAGAGGGATCAACTTCTTTATTTTCTTCTTTTATGATTATTCATATAAATATGTATCCCTCATTTGTCTAGTTTTCAAGGTTACAAAGTTTACGTTTGAGGAAGTTAAATGAATTATAATAAATCTTTTTGGAAGCACAACCACTGGGGGGTGTGTGTTGGTGATATTTTAAAACATTATTTAATTCATTAGTCAAGCATCAATAAAAAATACATATATTAATCAAACCACATTAAATAACATAAAGACATAGCACATGATATAGATGGGAAACCCTTAAAGGGAAGAAAACCAACATTGATCACTACATGGACTACATGTCCTAAATTATATATGTAATTAGTCAACAAGATTCATGAGAACCAACTTAGATAGAGGCACCAACTCCAAATATCTAAGCACCAACTTGAGAAAAATATTTAGTAAGAACCCACTTGATAAGAAGCACCAACTCCTTGATTTGTAGATACCAATCTATATGAGGCTTAAACCCCCTTGACAAGCACCAACTCATCTACTTCAAATCATCCACTTTTATCCATTTATTCTATCAAAATATGATGGTAAAATTATGCTCTCTCTCTTTAATTATTGACCTTAGATTTATTCTGCTTATCAATCTTAGATTCATTCTATTATTTTTATGCTTATGAATCAAATAGACACATTAGGATCTCTTTCTCTCTAATCTTTATTTTCAAAGACTTTATCCTCTCTGATCCTCTCTTTTATCATATTTTTTATACTTTATGAATCATTTGATGATTTCATAGTCACTCCTTTTTGGCCCTCTATTCCTAAATAGACCTATGCTTTGCTCTTTAGTAAATTTATCTACTCATCCTCTCTAGCTATTCGTTCCTCAATAGACCTCTACTCTACTCCTTAGTGAACTTATGTATTCATCTTTATTAACTTACTACCAAAAGGATAATTTGAACTTACTTATATATAAGACATTCATAAACTACCTCTTGAAATTCAATCAAACAAAACTCTAAAATCAATTGTTTCTTGATTTGTTCTCTTTTAAAAACATAATTCACATTTGAGCTTATATAAAATCTCACTCGCATAGGTCTCCCTATGTGAAATGAATTTGGTATAGACATAAAAATCATTAGAATATATTTAATGTTCACCTTATGAAGTCTATAAAAGTCTTGATGCATTTAGTATTGTCTCTAATGCAGTCCATAACACCCCTGATGTAATCTATAGCAATCCTAATGTAATCTTTAACAAACCTGATGCACTTTGTAGCAAGTCTGATGTATCCCATATCATGATTGATGTATTTTGTAGCATACTTAATGTAATTTATAGCATGCCTAATGCAATTTTTAGAAAACCTAATGTAATACATAGAAAACCTGATGTAATCAATAGAAAACCTCATGTAATATATAGAAAACTTGATGAAATATTTATCAAAATTAATGTAGTCTATAGTTACAAAAATTCCTTGACATCAATGACCATATTATTTATTGAATAACAAGCCCATTGACATCAATGATAATAATGAGCTAATGACCTAAGCATATTTTATCATTTAATGAACATACCTTTACACCAAAATATAACCTTGGTTTACTCTATTAGCTATCTCTATTTTTGCACTATTTCTCCTTGAAAATAGTTAGCATTCTAATTTCCCCCTAGCTTGAAAATTCTGCCCCTTTGACATAAATGGAAAAAGATTTCTATTGTAGAATCAATTTTCACCCTTATAAAGGGTTCTTCAAGCTCTATCTAATTAAACTACACTATGGGAAAAACCCTAGGATTTGGGTCGCCTATGGTGGGTTTGGACCTCTAGATAAGGATGACTTCCTCTTGATGGATAATCTATACTAATGTTTTAACTAAGAAAAGGGTTAGAAAATGGGAAATGGCTCCTAATAAAGTTAACAAGGTGATTCAACAAATATAATAAGAACTCACATAAGCATGAAGTAAAAACTAAAGAAGCACAAGACAATGCTAGCTCACACAATCTCACAAAACTAGCTAGTTGCATAAGTGTTTCATAAATTAGGTTCACAAATAAATTAATGAAGGAAAAGAGGAGTTATAAGACTCATTGAGATATTTCATAAATGATAGAAAGAACACTAACTTAGACTCCAACTAACTTGAAGACACCTATAAATGAGCAAGAAAGAAAGACAATGGGCATGAAATATTTTCCTTCATAGTTCCATCATGCACAAGTGTTGATACACACAATTTAGAGGAAAGAGATAGGTAAAGAAAGTATTTATTGATTTAAGTGGTTTTTCATACAAATTTTGATAGGGTCTAGCCTTATTAAATGATAATCTTTGATATTCCATAATTGAGAGAGAATTTATTATCAAAAGTGAGAGAGATACCATGTAGAAAAAAGTAAGAGATATAGGAGAGAGGGGAGGAGAGAGGGGGAACACACCATTTGAGATCATTAATTGAGCTCCCACCACCTTTTTATCAAATTAGGATTAATACATTATAGACAAATTAGCCTATATTTGTCTTAATAGCCTTTGAATCTTCTCATTTATTGAACAATAAACTAGAGGATAAGAATGTGTCTTAATACGATGAGTCATGATCATGTTATGAAGAAAAAATACTTAGAGATCTTGAAAATCCATTAAATGCTCCAACTTCTTCCTCCAACCACAAGATATCCATATTGAGACTATGATATATTCCACTCACTTTCATTATGAGGACAAAGTCCCCATAATCATGGACTTTATAGAGCCATGTTTAAATCTAATTTTAGAAGCTATAGGTACTTTTTTATTGAAGCTAAGACCATGTGAAAGGATGAGACACTTCTCCATAATTACATATCTACCTCCCTATTTTAATATTCAATCATAGGTCTTTACTATAGATTGAAAACCAATCCAATTTATTGGTTTTATTATTTTAATTATATCAATGAATATTTGCGAGTCACATAACCTCATTATTGAACTATATTAGGTTTAAACAAACCTATCATGCTTCTAAACTTTAAATGGAAATAGAGTTCCAGAATTAATAATATTGACTACATGGTTGCATCTAATTAATGGTATTGGACTGATCTCTAATGATAACATAGCTTATTTGAATAATTTTATTTTGGTTCAACCTAAAATGTATTTGAATTTTGTTTGGAATTTTCTATCTTCAACTTTTGATATCAACCATCAAGCTCGATATGCTCAGTGAATATATGTCATTGATCTTATTCTACTTAATTAAATGTGCACCATTGATATTATTTGGTATGAATGAATGTGAGCCATAGATATTTTTCCATTTTAACATGTGTAATACACTTGTCACCCATGCATTTTATCTTAGGATCCACTGACCTTTTGACCCATTTCTCTTCATTAGATCTACTTTATATGATTGCATGCACACTCTTGATCTACTTGGACCCACTAATTCTATATTTACCTACATGTATTTGGATATAATTTTTAAGATGGATCATGCACCATTCATCAACTTTTGCCCACTAGTTTTTTCATTTTCTATGTGTCATTGGATCTTTGATTCATGATCAAACATGCACAATTAGATCTTTAGTTTAAATTTAAACAACTATTTTCCATAGCTTAAACTTGACATCTACATGCATGTTTCACTCTGCAAGTCCAATCTTAAAGGCTTATATCTTGAGAGAGAAATCTCATCAAGATACCAAATTTTTGGATGATGTTCTTAGCATGTAAAAATTTTGTCCATGCAACTTTTCAATTCTAGCTAGTTTTCTAAGACAATTATGAAATATACAAGGAAATTGATCTGTTCATTTATAAATGATGGCTTGGTTATTTTGGACTTATTCTAGAAACTATTATGGAAACTTTCAAGTCTTGAATTAACTTTTGAGACCTATGAAACCTGATTTATTCCCCAAGAATGCTTGGTTTTCCATGGAGACCTGGTAGAATCCTTTTGCTTTACAATTGTAGACCTGCTTCGAAGTCCATACCTCAAAGATCAAAAAATTACACTTTAATATTACTTAAAGTGTTTCAAAATCTTTTCAATCTATATGTGATATTCCTCTTTTATTTTTGGACCACTCATTCCATCCATAACTCTATTAATCTTCTATCTATCCAGTCAAAGTTTTTGTTTATAGGCCAAAATTGGCCAACATTTCTGGTGACATCCTGGGGTTGCATACCTACTATACATATGGTAGTGGCCTTAAACAAATTCATTGGGCACATAGATTCATAGTCTTTTCTCTCAACTAATGTGATATTGACTCAATCCTAACCTTTTCTACAACTTCCTTTTAAAGCGAAAAAGAACACAAGGAACAAAATAAACAACTATGCCCTAGGAACTTATTGAAAGGGAAACATAGAACTAAAAGGAAATGTGCACAAGAAACTTAGATTAAATCATATAAAACTACTATAATATGTGCAATATCTTAAAAGAACTAAAAATTCTTCTAATAACAAGGCTTTAAATGAATTCTATTAATTTAGATGTGTAATACCTATCCATCTAATTGATCAAGCTAAAAAACATTATCCTATTTTCATCCATAGATCAAATAAGGACCAATATATAATGTATCAAATTTGGTGTGGTTGTCTGGCTTAGACTTATTTAAGTCCCATTTAAGGACTAGGTCCCCTTCCTTAAAGTCCCTTGTTGTATCTCTCTTGTCAAAGGGTTTATTGACTTGAACTTGATGTGAATCTAATGTCTTTATTAGAAGGTCCCTAGTTTCTTCAAGCTCCATGAGCTCTATCATCCTCATGTTCACAGTCTCACTCTCCATCAACTTGAGCTGATGGGATAACTCCAAGGTAGGTAGTTCAAGAGAAATAAGCAATTTGTCTTCCCTTCCATATACAAGGACATATGTAAAATTTCCAATGGTATTTTTATGATTCATTATATTATCCCATAATTCTATCCTTATATTTGTATGCCAAACCTTTTGATTTTCCTCCATAGATCTCTTGATAATCCTTAGCAAGTTCTTATTTGTGGACTTTGCTAGTCCATTACCTTGGGGGTAGTAATTGGAGGATGTTATGAGGTAGATGCCTAACTTAAGTGCCCATTCACTTTTATTCATACCAAAAAATGCTAAGGCATTATCTAAAATTATAGTAGTTGGAACACCAAACCTAGTTACTATGCTCTCATAGAAGTCCAATATTTTTGTCTCATTAGTTTCTTTCAAGGAAATTACTTCCACCCATTTGGTAAAGTAGTCAGTTGTAGTGAGTACCCATTTATGTCCTCCACTAGAAGGTGGACTTATCATTACAATGAATTCTAAACCTCATTGCATGAAGGGTTGTTCCACCTAAATTTGGTTAAGTGGAAGAGTTGATAATATTTGTTTACCTATAAATGGAGAACAATTCTAGCATTTTATGTGCCATGCAAATGCATCCTTTAAGAGGTTGAGATAGTAATAACTAGTTGTCATCACATTTTTTTTATTGTTCTTAAAGAAAAGTTGCCTCCTATTGTTTTATCATGAAACTACTCCAAAATTTTATCACTTGGTCATCATCTATGCACCTAAGGAGTACTCCATTGAGGTCCCTTCTAAAAATAACATCAAAAACTAATGCATAAGGTATGGAATGAAGCCTAAAATACCTTATTTTTTCTCTATCCAAACCTTGAATGCATTCTCCTATAATCAAGAAATGTGTAATGTCTTGGATCCAATTTTTATGAAGTGGAGGTGCATCTACTTATGAGTTGTCTTGTGTAACCAAAATGACTTATTTATCTTCTTGAAGATCATCTACCATATGATCACATAGGCCTTTTCCTCTTACCATCTTGGTGAATTTTATCTCCATATCATAATCCATGACATTGGTAATCCATCCTACTCTTTTTTCATTCAAATCCTTGTTGAGGAGAAAGTGCCTAACTCTAAGATGAACCACCATAAGATAAACCTTGATATTAGAAATTAGTAGCCTAAAATTTTTAAGTATTCTCAAGGTTTCAAGAACCTAATTTTTAATAAAAGTTTATCTCACATCATATCCCTCTAGTCCTTGACTAAAAAAGGCAATTGGCTACTCAAGTCTTTCACTATTCTTCTACATCAACATAGTTGATATGTTGTCAATATTGGAAAAGGTGTATAATATGAAATCCTTTGAGAAATTAGGATTCATGAGTGAGGGTGCTTAGGAAATGGATTTCTTGATGGCCTCAAGTTATGATTTACCTTCATTTGACCAAGAAAACACTTAGATATTCTTCAGCATGGTGGTGATGGGTTTGACCACATTTACAAAACTAGGTATAAACTTTCTCACAAAGTTTTTCTTCCTAAGGAAGCTCTGGATTCCTTTCTTGTGTTTAGGTAAAAAGAGTTCTAAGATAAAACTTATTCTATCAAGGTTAATGTATAACCCTTTTTTTGAGATAATGTGACCCAAAATTTTGCCTTCATGAACTAGAAATAAACATTTCTTGGGATTTAAAGAGATATCATACTCTCTAAATTTTTTAAATATCAACCTTAGATGATCTAAGTGTTCACCAGCTTTCTTGGAGAAAATTTTGATGTCATCCAAGTAGACCATTACCGTTTGATTTATCAACCCTTGGAAAGCCATTCCCATGGCTCTTTAGAAAATTTCCCCAACATTTGAAAATCTAAATGGCATCTTTTGGTAAGCATATGTGCCCCCATTTATGGTGAAGGTAGTCTTATATTTATCTTATTATCTCACTAGCACCTGGTTGTATCATGAATACCCATCTAAAAGGGGAAAATGTTCTAAACCAACAACTATCTGAAGGAGTTACTCTATGGATGGTAAGGGGTAGTGATATTTCAAAAATACCCTATTCAAATATTTGAAGTCAACACATAATCTGATTTCCTCACTCTTCTTCCTCATAGTTACCAAATTAGCTACCCATGAGGAGTGTTTAATGGGAAAGATGATCTTAGACTAAATTAATTTGGTTGATTCTTTCCTCATTAGCTCTTCAATTTTGGGGTTTATAAGCCTTTGCTTCTTTGTGATAGGCTTGGCATTAGCCTCCGATTCTATACTATGTTGGGATAGCTTGTGATCAAAGCCTCTTAGGTCATTATATTACCAAGAAAATATGTTTGCATATTATTTACAAATTTATATGAAAGCATGAGTGCTTACCTTCTCAAGCTTGAGGAGCTTATCCTTGAAGATAAAGAATATTTCATAGTTCTCTTCACTTGTTGATATTACTACCTTATCTTTTCTCATATGGTCTCCCTCATATAAAATACCTTCAAGGGTGACTAGACTAGTAGGAAGTTTTTTAGATCTCAAATGAATAATTTTATCCTCATACCAATGTTGAAAATTTTCCTATTTTATGGAGGAGAACTATGTTTCTTGATATAAGAAATAGTCAATTTCATTATCATTCTCAAATACCTGTCAATGAGTTTCATTGTTTGGAATTGATGGTCTTATCACCACTTTGACATGTGGTTACATCTTGGTCTTTTTTTAACTCATTTGGGATATCAAATTGAGCTCCCATAGTTACCAACGTATCATCATGTCCATTTTGGTTCATTAGCACTAATTGGATGTTAAAGGCATAAAAATACTCAAGTAGGTCCCACACTTTATGTTTGTAAGACTTCATCAAATGATTCTTGGTGATATTCTAGCCTCTAACCTAGTGCATAATCATTTCACTATCTTAATAAATTTTTAGTTGTTTGATCCCTCTCATACTAGCCCATTAAAGGCCATGGATAAGACCCTCATATTATTGTATTTCAAGAGTAACTACATTGGAACTTGTAAGAGGAGAAATATTTGTCATTTAAGGGGGATAATAGCATTTCCCTTACACCCACTCCATGTTTTCTCCTTGAACCATCAAAGAAAAAAATTTATAAGCCACTGGGATCTTCTTTTGGTTTAATGAGGGATGGCATGGATTGATTCTCTTCATGTAAGTAATAGACACCCATGTCTCTATCCTCAACACCTTCCAAGGGTTCATCTAATTTATTATCATTCTGTAGTTCATCCAAGAACATATCAGGTACCTCCTTAGGATGGGTGTTTAGTTCTTGACCAGCCAGATGTTCATCCTCATCTAGGATAGTGTAGTTGAGGTTTATACTATTTGGACCATAAGGATTTATGTGGAATTGTCAAATGGTCTTAGCTTTGATTGATATTTTTATCACATGCCTTATTTTTAAATCCATTTATGACCAATATATTGCAAGATAACCTCTAATATTTATAGTGAATTGTTTGGATAGGCATAGGGAAAAATGAGGAGGTACATCTAGGATCAACACATTTTAAACCACTAAGACACTAGGACAAGCATGTACGGTCAAGTTCAAATCTTTGATAATAATATATGGCTTGGTGGAAGAACCATCAAGCTGCCACACTCCTTTAGACTGGGGCTCATATTCTAGACCAAGCTAATTAGTTATGAACTTTGGAATTATTCAGCTACTAGCCCCACTATCTACCAAGAAATTATGTACTAAAGAGTTACCAATGATTAATAAAATATATAAGGGGGGAGGTTTCACCATCTTACCTAGTCTTCCTTCACTTGGTACTTTGGTTTCATTGGTAAGAACCACATTCTCTTTGACTGGTGGTTTTGTAGAAATATTTATTCTTAACAAACCTTCTTAGAGGATGTTTACCTGAATAGGCATGGAAAGCATATCCCACATTGGCACACTAGCATAAAATATTTTCATTTGTTCCATAATGTTCATGGGTGAACCACCAGCCTTTGGTTGTGCTTTCAGAGCCATAACTGCACCTTGAGTTTATGAGTTTTGAAGTTCAAATACATTTCCCTAATTTTGATTTGTTGGAGCTGTTGGAGCCTTTGGAAAAACATCAAGTCCATTTGTTTTTGATATTGAAGGAGTAATGGTAGAAAGATATTTGATTACTTCCTAACTACCATCCATGTTCTTTCTTTTTAACTTTGTACTAGCTATCACTGGGATGTATGCCTAGTTAGAATTAGCCTACAGATTGAATGAATAAAAGTCCTCTTGTTCATAATTCACCATTATAGCACCCAATTGTATTGGTACTTGATCAAAGTTTTTCCCTCATTGAGGCTCTTATAGTTTTATCATTATGGGTACGTCTATGTTTTGGGCCATAAGAGCTTGATTACACTGATAATTAGTAGCATGTTGCCATTGATCATTGAAAGCTTGGTTGAGGTCAATGTTTGGGATATTCGATTACCCAGAAGACTAATTCCAAGGCATGGTACCCTCATATTATTGAGAAAAATTATTTTTTATGGGGACTAAAGTGTTATAAGTTCTCTCAATATTTGGATTATATTTGTTTTTCCTAGCATAGTTAGGCTACCCTTGTCCTTGGCTTTGACCTTAGCCTTGACCTGAGAAGTTTCCTTTGTAGGGTGCCTATTTAATTTATAAGATTATTGTTGAGGTTTATATGAGGCTTGATAATGCCTATATAAATCTTATTTCCTCTTAACATTCACTAGTTCATTCCCAAGGATTAGAGCATGCTCTTAAGCTCTTGAAAGTTGTTTTCTTAGGAATCACTAAATCTAGTAGTGGAATCCTTTTCTTGTTTAGGTGAGAATATGGTAGAAATTATAGGCATAGGATGAATTAAAATAAGGGGAGGGATAAAAACATGAGGTGGTCTAATCTCAAGGGAACAAAGGAATTGGTGTTCGAGGTGTAAGGTTGCCAGTTTGAACTAGACAATTTTATACTCGAATTGCCACCTCATATGCATTTAGCAATGTGTTACCCCCATATATAGGATCATTACTACAATGTCACTATTAATTAATTTCAAATAGTATAGGAAGGTAAATTTGGGGGTAGGCCTAATAGAGATAGAGATTCTATCCCAAGTCTTTTTAGACCCTATGTTGAAATCTTGCATAACTTCATAAGGGGCTCTTTGAATTGCAGTTAACTACTCTGAAAGTGATATATGATCACTTTTATCCTCAAATATTTTACACAATGCAACTCCAAATTGATCCCATCATGTAATAAAATTAACAACAAGGCTTCTATACCAATCTAGGGATTTACCTTGGAAAGCGATGACTAATAACATAATTCTTACATTTTCCTCATTGACATTATGAATGTTGAAAAAGTTACCTATATCCATGAGGTGATCAAAAGGGGTTGTAGATTAGTATCCAATAAAATAGTGGATGTTTTTAAGAGTTAATACTATAATAGGATCATATTGAGGGAGGCCTAGAGGACTTTGGCCATTAAAATCCATAAATGTAAAAGCTTTAGGGATTGCCATGGCAATGAAATAGTTTAACAAAGATCTTTTTATAGGGGCAGGCCTTGAAATTGACTTAAGAAAAAATTTGCCTTTATATGGTTGTGTATTAGAAAATCTTAATCTTTTTACTAAATTTAAAGGAAATTAAACATATTCAAAGATTATTGTAGTATTAATTTATACCCTTGAAGAGGGTTCTTCAAGCTCTCTCCAATTGAGCTATACTATGGAAACAACCCTGGGATATGGGTCACCTATGGTGGGGTTTGGACCTCTAGAGAAGGCCAAATTCCTCTTAAAGGCCAAAGTTTAAAAAGGTGGAAAGTTATCCTAATAAAGTTAACTAAGTGATGCACAAAATTTAAAAGAGAACTCACATAAGCATGAAGTAAACACTAAGGAAGAATAAGACAATGCTAGCTCACACAATATCACAAAAATAGCTAGTTGCATAAGTGTTTCGTAAATTACGTTTAGAATAAATGAATGAGGGTAAAGAGGAGTTTTAAGACTCATTGAAAGATTACATCACTGATAGAAATAACACTAACTTAGACCTACAACTAACTTGAAGACACCTATAAATGAGCAATAAAAAATTATAATGGGCATGGAAGATTCTTCTTCACAATGCCATCATGCACAAACTTTTATACACATAATTCAAAGGGGAGAGATAGGTAAATAAAATGTTTATTAATTTAAAAGGTCTTTCATACAAATTTTGATAGGGTTTAGCCTTATCAAATGAGAGTCTCTAGTCTTCTATAATTGAGAGAGAATTTCTTATCAAAAGTGAGAGAGATACCATGTGGAAGAAAATAAGAGATATAGGAGAAAGGGGAAGAGAGAGGGAGAAAACACCATCTGATATCATTAATTGAGATACCACCACCTTTTAATCAAATTAGGATTAATACATCATAGACAAAGTATCCTTTATTTGTCCCAATAGCCTCTAAATCTTCTTATTGGTTGACAATAACTAGAGGACAAGAATGTGTCTTAAGATGATGAGTCATGATCATGTTATGAATAAAAACTCCTCAGAGATCTTGAAAATCCATGAAATACTCCAAATGATTCTTCCAACCAATAAATCATCATCTTAGGACTCTACGCCATCTTCCACTTTCTTTCTTTATGAGGACAAAGTCCCCATATCCATGGACTTGATATAAACATGCTTAAGTCTGCTTTTAACCACTGTAGGTACCTAATTATCAAAGTTAAGACCATGTATAATGATGAGATGCTTCTCCATAATTACATATTTGCCTCCCTATTACAATATTTGAGCATAGGTCTTTACTATAGATTGAAAACTAATCCAAATTATTTGTTTTCATATAGTCATTATATCGATGAAGATCTATAGGTCACATAGCCTCATTCTTGAACTATATTAGGTTTAAATAAACCTATCATGATTCTAAAATTTATTGGTGATAGAGTTAAAACATTAAAATTTTTGACTATATGGATACATCTACTTAATGGTATTCAACCAAACTCTAATGGTGATATAGCTTCTTTCAATCCTTTGCTCTTTGTTTGACCTGAACCTTATTTGACTTCTATTTGGAATCTCCTATCTTTGGATTTTAATATCAACCATAAATATCTATCCACTTGGTGAATGTGTACCATTGATGTTTATTATACTTAATTAAACATGCACCATTGATCTTATTTGGTACAAATGAATGTAAGCCATATATCTTTTACTGGTTTAATGTGCTTAAGACAATTGTGACTTACATATTTACTCTTAGGATATACTAACCTTTTGACCCATTTCTCATTATTATATTTTCTTTGTATGATTTCACAGACACCTCTAATCTACCTAGACCCATTGATTTTGTATTTTCCCATACTTTTTTGGATCTACTTTATATGATGGATCATTCATCATTAATCAACTTAGTCATATTGGCTTTGTCAGTCACCACACATCATTAGATCTTCTATGCATGATTGAATGTGAACCATTGGATCTTTAGTTTATATTCAAATGGATATTTATTTTAGCTTAAATTTGATGTCTCCATGTAAATTTCACTCTACAAGCCAAATCTTAAAGGCTTATAGCTCTAGAGAGAGCTCATCAAGATACCAAATTTATAGAGGATGCTCTTGGCATGAAAAACATTTTGTCCATGTAACTTTTCAATTCTAGCTAGATATCTAAGCACACTTATAAAATATACAATCAAACCAATCTATTCAATCTTGAATGACATGTGATGATGGCCTTGTTTTTTTGGAGTTGTACTAAATTTTTTTGTGGTAACTTTCAAGGCTCGAATGAACTTTTGAGACTTTTAAAACCTAATTTATGACCCAAGAGTGCTTTGATTGTGATGGAAATGTATTTGAATCCTTTTGATTTACAATTATAGACCTGCTTCTAGGTCCATTCCTTAAAGATAAAAAATTGCATTTTAAGCTTGCTTAAAATGTTTTAAAAGCTTTGCAAGCTATATGTGATCTTCCTCTTCTATTTTTGAACCATTAATTCCATCCAAAAATCTATTTAGCTTTTATCTATCCAGGTATAACCTTTGTATGTAGGCCAAAATTGGATAATAGTTGCACAACTTGAATTATATTTGATCCTGAGCAAAGTGATGCTTCTTCAGAATTGATAATATCCATTTTCATTTTCTTGATGAGAATTCCATAAACTTATTATAAAATTGCAAGATACTGCTCACTACTACTTGAACATCTTTTGATTGTCATAGACTCTTGACTCTTGATCCTCAGATCTAAAAGATACCCAAAGGTTAGGTCCCCCTCAGTCCATACCTTCCTTAGTGACTGATAGAAGAAGGAATTAATCCAAATTATTTCCTTAAGAACTCAATTTTTTCCCTTGTAAGAGGTTTTATAAAAATGTCTACAACTTGTTCTTTTGTGGTTACATGCTCTAATTTGACAATCTAATTAACTACTTTTTTCCTTAAAAAATTATACCTAATTACAATATACTTAGTCCTAGAATGCATGATTAGATTATTAGAGATGTTAATAGAACTGGTATTATCATAAAATATAGAAATGGGACTATCATTATTAATCTTAAAGTCACTCAAGGTCTATTTCATCCATAAAATCTATGTGCAATATGATGTTGTTACTATGTACTTAGCTTGAGATATGGATAGGGAAACTAATGGTTTTTTATTGCTAAACCATGAAACAAGACTCTAATAAATAATGTGCCACCACTTGTGTTCTTTCTATCATTAATACTACCTACCCAATTTTCATTAGTATATGTTTTTAAAGTGAAATCCTTACCTTTTGTGTATCACAAACCATAATCCATAGTACCTTTGAGATATCTGAATATCCTCTTGACTTATTATAAGTGTGTCTCCTTTGATTTTGGCTAAAATATGGCCACTAGAACTACTAATTTCATGATATCAGGTCTTGATGCATTAGTATAAAATAAACTTATAATCATAGATCTATATAAAGTCTGATTAACTTCTTATGACTTATCTTCTTGACTCAACTTGTAACTTATTATCATTGGAGTACTTCCTAATTTAAAATATTATAATCAAAATTATTCAACATTTACTTAATGTATTTATATTGAGAGATGAATATTCCCTTATATGACTTAATTACTTACAATCTAACAAAAAATCATAGTTCCCCTAACATAGACATTTCAAATTCTTGCTACATTACTTATGTAAACTCCTTAGACATCTTGTCATAATTGCTACCAAAGATAATATCATCAACATACACAACTATGATTAATTTATGCTCACCTTCTATTTTGATGTAAATGTTACTATTAGTAACACCTCTCTTGAAACCATGATCAAGAAAGTATCTATCAATTATTGCATACCACAATCCAGGGGCTTGATTTAGCCCATATAATGCTTTCTTCAATCTATAAACATAGTCCTTAGTTTATAATAAAGAGAAACCTTTAGGTTACTCTATATACACTTATTATTTAAAATTTCCATTGAAAAATTCAGACTTCACATCCCTATGATATATCTTGAAATTTTTGAAACCAACATATGCCAAAAATAGTCTTATGGCTTCTCTTCTTTCCACAGGTGCAAAAGTTTCTTCAAAATCAACACCTTCTACTTGAGCATATCCTTTACATACTAGCCTTGCTTTGTTTCTTATGGCTTAACCATATTCACTCAATTTATTCCTAAAAACCCATTTGCTTCCAATGACATTCTTGTCCTTAAGTATGGGAATATGTTCCTAAGCCTCATTTTTCTCAATCTGATTGAGCTCTTCCTCCATAGTATTCATCCAATGCTTATCACTACTAGCTTCTAAAAACATTTTTGGTTCTATTTTTTGAAAATAGAGAAAATTTTACATTTTTTGATGTATTCATAAACCTTCTCCTAGTCTACACTCTATAATTAATATCACTTATTATTTAACTTTCTACATGATTTTTATGAACAAATATGGAAAATGCCCTTGTATCTTCCCATTATTATTCTTATTTACTTTCTTATATAACTTCTTCTTCTTATGTTCATTCTTCTTTCTTGAGGTCAAGATCATATACATAAACTCTTAGTTGTGTGCTAACCTTCTTAGATCTGGTTTCAACCACGCTCACATGTGTACTCTCCACAATCTTATGTAGTCTCTTATTATATCATCTATATGTAGAACTAAATAAAGAATATCCAATGAATATTCCTTCGTAAACCCTTGAATAAAATTTTCCCATATCCTCTTCATCCCTCTTAATGAAACACATGATTCCAAACACTCTAAAGTATTCAACTAAAGTTTGTTTACCTTTCCATAGTTCATAGGGTATTTAATTGTTGTTTATTCTAATTTGACCTTTGTTTAGAATGTGTACTATTGTGTTGACATCCTCTCTCTAAAATATATTAGAAAATTTAGACTCATTTAACATTATCCTAGCCATTTATTAAATAGTCATGTTCTTCCTTTCTACCACACCATTCAACTATAGTGTTCTTGAAACTAAAAATTATATCTTGATTCTTTATTCCATACAAAAGTTATCAAACTCATTTCACCAAAATTATTATCTTCTATCAAATCTTAGACACTTGATTTTTAAGTCCATCTCATTATCAACTAGAACCTTGAACACCTTAGACTTATATAGAGCCTCATATTTTTCATTCAATTAATCAACCCAAGTCACTCTAGTGTCATCATTAATAATAATCACGAAGTAACTTTCACCTTGATTATTTTGAGTTCTAGTCAGACCACATAGATATATATGAATCAACTCTAAAGGTTTTGTGGTTGAATATTCTTGTATCTTAAACCTTTTTCTTATCTATTTTTCATGTTGACATGCCTTACATAGGGTGTTTTTAGTCTTAATGATCTTAGGCATGTTCCTAACTAATTTATTAGTACTTATCTTTTCTAAGTTTTTAAATTTGATATGTCCCATTTTTTTGTGCCAAAGAAAGCTCTCATCCACTTGATTCATACAACATTGTTCCTTTTTGATATCATTAAAAACATAAAAATTATTTGTAGTCCTATTAACATCTGATACCAATCTTATTGAACTTTATTTTCTTATTTCACATCCTTTACCATGAAAATTTAAAGTATATCCTTGATTTCAAATTTAACTAACACTCAAAAAATTATGATTCAGTCCTTTTACATATACCACATTCTCAATTCTAGTTTTCCCATTGTCAAGACATAGTATTCCCTTGCCAATAATATTAGTTATTGTATTGTCTCCAAACTTGACTATTCCTTCAGTAGTCTTCTGCAAAGATATAAATTTATTCTTATCACCTTTCATATGGCTTGAACAACCACTATTAATGTAACATTTCAAGTTCTCATCTTGAATGTGAAGAGTAGATTGTGCTAACATGGATTCTTCTTCATTTTTACCATCATATTTTTACTCCCTTTTCAGTATTTTCAAAGGTTTTAACTTCTTATCAATTTAAACATACACCTTCCTATTTTGACTAGGGGTTTTTGAATAACCCAATCTATAGAATTTTGAAATATGCTCAATTTTATTACATTGTAACAAAACACCCTAATTTTATTGATATTTGGCCCTTGGACAAATGAATTTGAGAATCTTTTATGAAATCCATGAATATTCATATCACTTCTCTGTTCATATTTTTTCCTATCATTTGATATATAATCTATAGGTTTATGATCAAACTGATTACAAGAATAATAGTATCCATAGAAGTAATTAATGTACCTTATTACATTTAGTTGCTTGATAGGAAATGATCTATGAATATTTTTTAAAGGAACATTGGCACTTTTATTACTTATAATAGGAGAGATAATCTACTTGAACTATCCTAATTTTTGACTATCATTTATAATCTTTGATTTCTTGAGAGCATCAACATATGTCTTTAGATTACTAATATTTTGTTCTCCCTTACTACTCTTCTAGTCATCTATGTATCCAAGGCCTATTTTAATGAGAGGTTACCTTTTAATATTCAATATGTCATCAAGAGTTCCATTTTTATTTTCAAACTTTTGATAATTTTTCTATTTGACTATGAACTATTCCAAATATGACTTCAAAGAACCTATCTTAGATTTTTACTCGCTGTAATTTACATGGACTTTAGACTTGCATTTTATTCTTCTAACCAAGTCTTGAGATTTTTAATTATATCCTTAGCTTCCATGGCACTCTTATTTATCTTATTTTCTAATATACATATCTATTATTCATGACTTTTAGCTAGAGACTGCAACTTTTGGTTTTTCTTTCTTTGACTTTTTGAACTATCTTCTATAGGTCTGAAGCTTTACCAATTTTACCTTGGTGTCACCTTCATAGATGAGTTTTAACTTATCCTAAATTTCTTTAGCTAACTCACATTGAATCACCTTGAAAAACTCAGATTTTTCCAATAAACATAATATAGCATTTATAACCTTTGAATTATTCTCACTTGCTTTCTTTCCTACAACATCAGTTGGAGGCGTTTGAGGGATAGTATACCCATCTATAAATGAATACCAAATTTAAAAACTAATATCCATCAAAAATGTCTTCATCCTAATGCTCCCAAAGGCATAGTTGGTTTTACAGAACAAAGGGGCCTTGTTTTCTGAAAACCCTTTGTGTACTTGATGACTACACATTGTGCTTCTTAGGATCCACCTTCTAGCTATCAAGCCTAACCTTAAAGGACCTACTCTGATAAAAAAAATTAGAATTAAAACTACTAATGGGGGTGAATTAGAGATATCTTAAAACTTTATTCTAATTTTTTAGTTCGTTAGTCAAGCATCGATACGTAATCCATAGAGAAATCAAAACATAATAAATAACATAAAGCCATAACACATGATATATGTGGGAAACCATTAAAGGGAAGAAAACTCACAATGATCACTACATGGACTACATTTCATAAATTAGATATGAAATGAGTCAACAAAATTGTTGAGCACCAACTCAACTTGAGGCACCAACCCTAAATAGTCAAGCACTAACTTTACAAAAAGATTTAACAAACACCCACTTGCTAAGAAGAACAAACTCATTTTTTTTTAAATACCAATTTATAAGAGGATTAAACCCCCTTTTCCAAGCACCAACTTAGCTATTTTAGATCCTCCACCTTTCTTAGTTTCTTCTATCAATAAATGATGGTAAAATTCTTCTCTTTCTCTTCTTATTGACTTCAGAATTATTTTGTTGTTTCTTCACTTATCAATCTCTAATTCATTTTATTGTTTTTCCACTTAGCAATTAGATATACACATTAGAATCTCTTTCTCTTTTATCTTTATTTTCAAAGACTCAATCCTCTTTACCTTCTCTATTCATCTCTTTTAGCTAATTTTTATACTCTATGAATCTTTCGATGATTTCATACTATGCCTCTCCGGTCCTTTGTTCCTTAATAGACCTCTGCTCTGCTCCTTAGTAAATTTATCTAATCATATTCTATATACATTCATTCCTCAATAGACCTCTTCTATTCTTCTTATCAAATATATATATTCATATTTATTCACTTACTACCAAAAGGATAATTTGATCTTGCTTATATATAATATGTTTAACAACCACCTTTTGAAAGTGAGACAAACAAAACTCTATAGTTGGTTTGTCTAATGATTTATTATCTTTTTAAAAAATAATTCGCTTTAGCTTATATAAAAGATCACTCATATAGGTCAGCTTGAGTGAAGTGAAGCTAGGATAGACCAAGATATTATTAGAATACATTGTAAGCCTGATGAAGTCTGTAGTAATCTTGATGCAATTCATAATAACACTGATGTAGTATGTATTACCCCTGATTTAGTATATATTAAGGTTGATGTAATTCATATAAAACCTAATGTAGTCCATAGAAAGTTTGATACAGTCCATAGCATGTTTGATGAAATCTATAACATGTTAGATGAAACCCATAACATGTTGGATGCAATATATACCATGACATATGTAGTCCATAGAAAACCTCATGTAATTCATATCAAACCTAATGTAATCCATAACAAAATTTATGAAATATATAATTTATTTTATAAATTCCTTGACATAAATGAGCATATTATTTATTAAATGGCAAATCCTTTGAAATCAATGACAATATCTCAACAAAACTTCCTATCCTAATGGCCTCTAACAAGGGAAATACTTGATCTTGTACACTTTAGTCATGTTTTTTAATTTGGTGTATGTTTTCCTAAAATTACACTAATTTTAGAAAAAACTATTTATTACATCTCTTATACACTTATTGAATATTTATCTCAGATAAACTACAATTCAGAGGTAGTGCCTCAATGTTTTATTTCTACCAAGAATATTAAATACTACATTTTTAAGTATATAACTAATATCATTAACCAATACAATTCTCTATATTACATGTTAATTAGGAATGTAAAATAGGTCATGCTTCTCTAAGAGACCAATCTCTACATCATCCACAAAAAATACAAGTGACTCTTAACTATAGTTTATTAATTCACAAAAAACACAATTCCTAATGACTCTTATGAGACTATTAAGTATTTTTTGCTAATGATATGGTATCTTTTATATATTTTATGTAATTTAATAATTTTTAATGGTATTGAGATGTAATAAGATAATACAGGATAACTCTTATTTTGATGACGTTTATAACTAGTAGTGATACATGATTCACAAGATTTTATTAAATAATATTTTTTGCATGATAAAATTTAAGAGATATTTTAATTTTATTGTCATATATTTTTTCACTCTTGCGGATAACCAACACACCTTTGAGGAGTATTACTATATAGTAATTATGGTAGTGACCTAGGTGGTTAAGCCATCACCCAAATTTTGTGCCCTAGAAGTCATGTACTAGCATTAAGTACTAGATTTTCAATAAGGGTTTGTTTTATCATAAGTAATGTATACAAAATAGAAGATTATAATTGATAATAACATTGTGTAAGGTGTAACAAATCAAAATATAGTTTTACACATTCAAGGCACCAATGCAAGATAATTTTATGCAAACTAGAAGGTAGAACATGTTGGAAGTATCCATAGATATTGATAATATGTTGTTAAAAACATAGAGCATAAGGATTAAAAATGAATCTTATGTAACCTTCTCAAATGTTACCAGTTTTTTAAAGTTGTAGTTGGGATTACCTATGTACACCCTACTAGGAATGATATTATTATTTAGATATAGATCTATTAGTTTTATACATGTTTTGAGTTTATAAAGTTATTTTAAATATTTTTTTACATAATATATTCTAATTAATTTAAAGGGAATGATATCTTGAATGGGAATTTTTTACATGGTTTGTATATGAGTTTATTTGTTAGGAGATTTTGTGGAGATTTATGAGTAATCATGTAGGTTAGGGGTTTGGAAATGTTTATATTTATGGTTGTATAGTATTATGCATGAAAGATGTTTATCATTTTATATATTTTAAATGGTGGGGTGATTAGTGATCTCTCTTTATTCCTTAGGTTATTAATTGATCTCCATATTCAAGTGATAGGATAGTGAAAGAGTGTTATTTATGTTGATGTCTACTAAGGTAATGTATGAATTATTAATGACTATTAAATGATTTAACATTTTGGTTTAATTTTCAAGACCTAAATACTTAAATGATGAATATATAAGTGGTGTATTGAGTTTTACATCACACTAGAACACTCAAAATCATGTTTTATTATTAATCCATATGGTTTGTAAAAAAACCTAGATGAGGGAATTTGTGACTAGAGAAATAGTTAAAATGTGAGATCTACATCAATCTATATTAGGCATTATTTTTAGAGATAAAAAATGATGGTAATGTTTAAGAAGATTCTACATGTTATGTAAAGTGATCAACCTTATTTTTGAAACATACTCATAATATAAAATTATTTCATAAAATTATTCACAATATTGTCCACAATCATTTAAATTGGTTTTAACATCTCATTTTGAGGTCTTTCTATGGAAAATCTTATCTTTTATAATTATTTATCCTTTTTGGTCTACTCACTCATTTATTACTTACCATATCATTATTTAATAATCTTTGACTTGCATGAAATTATACTATTAATTACTTGTTGATCTAACCTGTGATATCTATACCCTTTTTACATACAATCAACTATTTTCAAGGCTTCAACAAACATGAAATTTCACCATTCAAATACACTGACCTTAAACCATTATTTTCAGACTAAAAATAAGTCTTATCACGTTAAATTTAATATACTTGATTATAATCAAAGTATTAAATTAGATCAATAGATCATATAAGGCTCAATATTTTATTTGACACTTTTACCATTTTTAGCACAAAATATTTCAATCCCTTATTAAATCTCAAACACTCTGAACATAAGTCCCCAATTTGAATCATGACATTTTTTTATCATTTTTCTTTACCCTATCGAGCCCTCCAGTATTTTTTATCATTTTTTTATGTTATTCTCTTTTATTATTCTGGGTAAACTTTTCTCCCAAGATGCCTCTATCCCATAAATTAACTTTTAAATGACATCTCGTAAAATTGTTGACACATCCAAATTTTGAAAATTAATATCAAGAAAAAATCAAACCTTTTGAATCCCTATGATTCAATGTAAGAACTTAGATGGGATATTTTCATCCTCATTTACCATCAATAATACCATGGTAGCATCATTTTTTATCACGTTGAGTTATTCTTGTTTTGGACAGTCCTTTTTTTAATTGTTTTCTAAGAACTGATTGACTATATTTTCTTCATAATTCAGTGAATACATATCCAATTGATTCAAAATTAGATTATTTGGATTATTGAATTTAATATACTCTTGTTATCTAAATTCATAATTTTTCATTGAATAACTTTTAAAATATGATCAATTTACTAGACATGCCCTAGTTTAGTCCTATCACAGCCTGAGAGTTTTTCTTAATTCTACCTCAATTCTAGAAATGTAATCTTTAAGATTACATCTACAAAATTCTATGCATAATTAAATTTATTATAAATAATTTAATAGATATTTTTTACAAACTTCCACAAACTTTAAAATTTATGATCACCACTATAGAATTTCACCAGATCCATCGACAATAAGATTTCTATAGAATTTTAAACAACTCTATGAGTTCAATAATAATAGATCTAAATTATTTTTTTAATATTTTAACATTGAACCACATAGATAAAAATAATAAATTTTATTAATCATTACTAATGATTAGGAATAAATATAGATCCCCATTGTCCATCAATCCTGATATTTGAACATATCAAAATGAATTATAAGACAATTTTTTGCACAACTATTACAAATTTATCTAATAGACTTAATAATTTTTAATTGAGATTAACATTGTCTTAAAACCTTATTTCCCTATATAATGTGTTCAAAACCTTTATTAACCTTTTCTTATCCACTTTCAATCATCATGCACTTTGAAATATGTAAATAAAACTCATTCTAGATGACTCTATGTATAAAATATTAACCTAGGTATATAACTTATAATTTTTTTGATCTTCAAACACACTTAAAGGAAAATTTAAGAATCACAACTTATCAAAACATTTCAAAGCTATCAGATATATCTCTTGGATCCAAAAATCTATGAAGAGTTACCAAAGTAACTCAAACCTTTGAGTTTTTCAATAGCAAATTATCACTCAATATCCTTTCCTTGTCTTATCAATCAGAATTATTATTTAGATTAATTAAATAGATATGTACTAAATGTCAATTTTATTTAATAAATACTTGTATTATACAAAATATACCTACAACACCAAATAGTCTTTCTCAATTTATCACTTTATATAGTGTTATTTACAAAAACATAGGCTAAAAATGCCTTTTCCACTTCTCCTATTCCACTCTTCTCTTCTATTCTACTTATATATCTATCTATTTGCCTTATTAGGATCCCTCTATATTATTATTTTCATATTATTAAGCCTTCATATTTAGATTGGTCTTATTTAAGACCAATATTCTCTCTCCTTAGCTTTATCTTTGAACAAGGCTAATCTTAAAGTTCTCCTATATAACTATGCCTTTCAATGGCAAAATAGATAAATACAACATGGATGACTATTTATAATACATTTTTACCTTTTACAAACATAACTTGACTCCTCACATATAATTTTTCCTTCAAAACCAAGGCTTATTGACTTATATGAATTTTCATTTACAAAATGTATAATGAGTTGATGCTCCTGCATCAAACTCTTGGGCTTGAAATCTTTCATGAGCTCCTACACATGATATTTCTTGATATATATCCCTTTATTAATACATTTTATCTTTGTTCATCTTCATTCAATTTTTTACTCATTTATATGCACATGTTCTTGGATTCCACATATGTACTTTGTCCTCTTGGTGATCTTCTATTCTTACTTCCTCTTTGTATGTTTATCCTCTTAAATGAGGATATCAGCTACTATCTTCCTCTTTTGAGATTTTTAAATATCCCTCTTTTATATAACTTCCACCTCCTTGTCCAAAAAACTTTCACCTACACAATCTAATGCAATATTAGATATCAAAATTTGAGACCTTAAGGTCTCTCTCCATCTTTCCTTCATCCATACTTGTTGCGTAAGTATGTTATCTACCTTAGAAATATCAATTTATTCATTTTGAGACTAATTTGCCTCATTGAAACTACCCATCTCTTCAATTCATATTTTAAGATGATCTTTGGCCGTTCGTTTATCATATATGGCATGCTCTAATATTTCCATCCCTGCCTACAATTTATCCAAACTTTCATATACAAATTCCTTGTCTTGTTTCTATAGAAACTTTATTTCACCTACAACCTACTCAATATCTTCTATATATTTTAGGATATCTTCAGTAGTTACTAACATGTTTTGATTAGTACCAACCAAATCACTATTATATAACTGAAAGCCTTTATAATTTTCCTTTCACCTTGCTTTATGTTTTTCTTTTTGATCTTCCATCACCTACTTTTTTCAAGTACGAAGGCTTTATCATCTTTCATACATATGAGCCTAATCTTAGACTCAAAATATTCATAAAAAAATAGTATATTCTTGTCAATATCAGCCATATCATCATCATTCAAAATAAAAAAGTGTTCTTCTACATATTTTATTATTTTATGTAATATTAATTGTTCTTCATACCTTGGTGCTTTGATTTGTAATTCATATTTTTCATCCTCTCACATGAGAATTGATTATTGTTCCATATATTCTTTATGATGGATATCTAACTAGAATTCTTTATTAGGTTTAGTTGTTTAGGTTCTACAACAAACCTCCTTTTCATAATTTACTAATTTAAGTAGCCTTTTATGAAGTACTTCACCTTCTTCATTCATGAGCCTACACTTTGGCTCACATGTTTCATTTCTAATATCAATTTATTTACCTATAAATAAAGCATTTAGAGTAATTTTAGATTAAAAAAACTTAGTCCACTTATCCTTTTTAGTGTCTTCTTCTTGTTTTTTCTCCTATATATCATATTCTCCAAATAATTCTCCTTTAGGATGACAAAAACTAACTTCCATCTCATAATCAATGTGTTGATCACCTTTTCTCTGATTCTCAATCTAAAAATATATGTCAAGTTGCTTAGTCTACAAATTTAATTCTATTTTCACCTTTATCCTTTGTATCCTCTCTCTAATCATCTTAATTAGCCATCTGCATCTTCTCAACCTCCATCTATTCCATGGTCTTTTCATGTTCTCAATCATAAATTTAATTAAATCTATTTGTTACCTTACCTCATTGATTTCCATTTTGAAAGATTAATCTTGTTTCTTCCTTCTCATTTCTCTCTCTTTCTTCTTCTTAAGTTGGTAATTTTCTTTAGGCATCTCTTCCAACACTCTTCTTATCATTTTCACTCTCCTAAGCAAGTCCATTACATCTTGCTCCATATCTTTTGTCCAACCTCTCTCCTTATATCAATTTTTTTGAGAAATCACTTTGATCTTTGATTTTGAGATTATCTAGCTCCTTATCTTTACAAGCCTTACCTAGATTTTCACCTTCTTATTAAGATTTCCTTGGATTTTAAGCTACCTTGACCAATTTCCCTAAAACTTTGATCATTTCACTAAATACTGCAATAACTCATTAACAACTATGATCAATTAACTGATCCACATATCTGATTAGAAATCATTTGTTTACCATGTCAATTTACAAGAAAAAAATGATTTAATATAACAAATCTCTAAAATTTCTTTTATCCAAGAGCTATTGCTAATCTCTAATATCAAAAATGATAGAAA
>JARHVA010008405.1:130000-230000 GCA_037957365.1 Torreya grandis
TAAATATGATTGTTTTTGTGTGTGATTCTTTGGAGAATATAATTAGAATGGAATTAAAATTAATTTTGATATAGGGATAAGTCATTTAATAGAAACATAAATCTATTAAATGACCACACAATTATATAAATTGACTAATAAAAGTGTGAAAGACACTTAGATGGGGTTGTGTTGAAAAAAATATGAAATAAAGGCTCATAAAAGGAATAATTTAATAATTAGGAGAGTTTATGTAGTGATATTATGTTGTGAATTATGCAAAAATAACATGAAATAAGTAGTTTTGAAAGTCTTTAGTGCATATATTAGATAGAGGTCACTTTTTGTCCAAATTTCATGAGATCAATAAACATGCCATTTTAGATTATCAGGTCATTGATGAGATCATGATGATCATGAACATGGGATAAAGAATTATTTTATTCCTTCATCACAAAAAAGCTAATGGTATTAAAGAGCATACTCATATGGGCACAAAGGAAGTGGACAACAAGGAGGTCACTTTCATGAATAAAGTTATAAGTTTTAGGAAACATGTCATTATCAAATGATTTTATCTAAGTTACCTACATGTGTATTGTAATTCTAGAAATAATAACGTATATTTTTTAAATATCTTAATGAATATTTATAGATGGATAAAGAATATAATGATGTTGAAATGATAATAATTTCACAACAAAAGAGAAAGCTAGATCTGAAGTTAAATGATCACAAAGGGAATTTAGGACCTATAGTGAATATAATAAGACAAAGTGGGAAAGAGACCCAATCCATGGTCATGATTATTCCACAAATAGAGAGAGTGAATTAAATTTTAAATTTAGTAGTGATGAGCTACCCTAATGCACATATGTTGAATTATCTTGATGCACTTTTGTAGATGTTGATATTGAAAAAATAAAATAAGATTATTTTTTAATCTTTAAAGAAGGTAAAAGTAGAAAGAATTCAAGGCTGAAAACAAAGAGATATAAATAAAGTGTATTTATATTAAGGATCTCAAGGAACTCATTGATATTTTATATTTTTACAAAACTAAAGGAATATTTCCTTTGTTAAAAAATTGTCTAAAACATAATATACAAGAATTACCTGAGAAAGTAATAAAGTAAAAAATGAGATTTATCTTTCTAAAAATACTACACATGATCAAGACTTGACTATTGATTTCAACATCAATTATTTTTATTTGACTAATATCTTAATGGATATTCACATTGAGGTTATTATCCTTATCAATAATGCATGTAGAAAAAAGGAAGTCCAAAGTTTCATAATTTGAAAAATATGTTATTTATGGAAAATAATACTCATAAAAGGTCTACTGGCATCTAGTGAGGGTAATTATTATACATCATTTGGTTCAATTTCATGACATAAATAAAGGTTACAAATCTAGGATAGGATGAAAAATATCAAAAATTTATAGGAAAACTATGGTATTATGTGAAACAAGTTTATATACATTTTAAATAATATTTTATGAGATTTGGGAATTTGGAAAATATACTTGGAATCCATTTGGGCAATGATCAAGAACCTGAATACATAGAGAATGTATGTAAATGAGGAAATCACCACAATTTAAAATATCATTATATAATGGAAATAAATTTTTTAAAATGATCTATAGATAAGGAATAATGGATCATTTATGTCTAACATCACAAATTAAGCATGTAAGAGATGTGTTTAAGAAAACTATCAGCTAATTAGGAGAAACTATGCAATGGTAAAGACTCGTCATACAAAATCAATCCCAAGTGAAACAATAATATATGGTGCACTAAATATGGAAAAAATATATTCATATGTCATGAAAAAAAGTATAGTTCCACATGTCACACAAGTAACCAATAAATTTTTATATTCGAGCAAAGAGAGCCTCGATATGGTTCATAACTATGATAGAGATTAATATGTGAGGGCATGTGTCTAAGATTTATAAAAAAAAAATTGTGAGGAAGAAATTGTACCATTTTGTTAAATTTTGCCTACTATCATTACATAATTTTTAAAGATGTAAATACATAAATTTCTTGATTGGTGTAAAATTAAAGAGGCCACACGTGAAAATTTTGAGAAAATTAATAAGAACAAAATATTTACATTTTGAAATAAAGTATAAAGTTAGAGGCCACACATGAAAATTTTGAGAAAATTAATAAGAATAAAATATTTACATTTTGAAATGGAAATACAAGTCCATTATAACACCTATGATAATGCAAAAAAATTTATATAATGAACACATTTATTCTACTTATTTTCTTGTAGGTACATGCAATCTATAAAACTATTGAGATATGGGCCTATACATGGTGTAATATTAACAAGATAAAAATGGAGACCTTAAAATTGGAGTCTATAAATAATTAATTTTTATAAACATATATGTTTTTATCCATGTATTCCAACATAGTCAATTGCTTAAAATTAATTTAGGAAGTAATATTCAACAATGATTCATAAATGTAAGACAGTGTTGAAATTATATGGAAGGAATAATAATGTTCAAGTGGTTAGATATTTTAATATTATTTAGAAACTTTTATAAATGGGGAATGTATAGGTTAAAAAGGTAAACATAAGGAAAGAACTCTACATTGTAGATGAAAAGATAAAATAAGAGAGGAAATAAACCAATTGGACATTGAAACTATGGTAGGATAAATAATAGTTTATAATAAATAAAGTAATGTCGATAAATTATATATGTAACCTTTGAATATTAAAGGAGTGAATACTAGTAATACATATGAATGATAATCATCATATGTGACTATTGGACCAATGTAGAGATGGCTTATATATTAGAACATACTTGATAGTTTAATGATGTATTCTTAAGGAATTAAAATGAGATTCAAATCAATTATAATTTATTTGGGAAGATGAAAACCAATATTTAATAAGGCTAATGACCAATGAAAAAGAGACCTCACCACATGAATCACATATTATAAATTAAGGTCAAATATAAAATTGATAAAATAATCATTGTGAAAATCAAAAGAAGAGTTAGATTGCTTAAATATAATTGTGATAAGCATAATAAAATATTAGAAAATAATGGTTTTTGTCAATTACCATGTGTAAAATGAGGAATTTGTGATGCATCCCTTCAATAAACCATTTAAATAAATAGGTATTGAAAGGCTTTTTAAAAAAAGTGAAATTTTATACCTTTATCGGTGGGTTTTCAGTTAACATCAAGTGTATATTTTAAGATTAGAATATGGAAAAAAATATGTTTTCAACTATTGGAGATAATTTTAATACAATATGATTCCATTTGTTTTGAATAATGACTCATCTATGTTCCCAAACATTGTTTTAGAGGAATTTAAAGATTGTGTTCAAAAGTTTCTATAGGTATATAATGATGAATGGATATTTTATGGGATTTTGAATGACACTGGCATAATATGTGCTTGATGTTTTAATGTTTTAAATAAGTATATATCTCTTTGAATTTGAATAAATACATGTTTAAAGTTTCATATATTATACCATTGGGATATGTGATTTGTTAGGAGGGCATGTTGGTGGATCTAACCAACATAAATGTGATGAAATTATATGTACCATGTACAAAAACTTATGTACGTGTATTTTTATAGAATTTATTATACTACCATAAGTTCATATGGAATTATTCACATCAAAATATTAAGGTTTTATAGGATATTTTGTAGAAATATGGTCTTTTTTTTTGGATAAACAATAGTGTCTTTTGAGAATATGAAGCAAAATCTTGCAATAAATCCCACACTATAATCTACAAACTAGAAGACTATTTCATGTACATGTGATGATTTTTGAACAAAAAATGGTGGTGATACTTACATAAAATGTATATGGAAAGGTTATCCATCAAGAATATTTTTTAAGTGGGAAGTTTTCTAAGGTTACGATGAACTATTTTACCAAAGAGAAATAAGTGTTGAATATGGTATGTGCATTGTAAAATTTTAGGAAATACCTTCTCGCTAATATTTTTTATATTTTTCACTAAAAATGAGGCATTATAATACTGATCAATAATTATATATTACATGGGATAATTTATTGGTGTATTTTGATGTTTTAGGAGATTGAAAACTTCTATTGTGGCAAATATATAAAAACTAAATGCTAGACCTCACCATTTTTCATGCATAAAAAACAAGTGGAGTTTCACATTAAAATTAGGGTGATATGATTGACACAAAATTATAAATATTACAATTATTTAAATAAGATATGGAAAAAATAACCATTTTTTTATAAATGGAATAAATCTTTAGGATTGGAGTGTTAAGTAAAAGAAGAAGTTGGGAGTCAAATTTGCTCCATATTAACTCATTTTGGGAGAGATGTAAAATTTTAATATGGATAGATGAAGTTATATGTAGATGAGTATTATAATCTAAATGCAAAAGGGTCATGTGCGATTGATATGAATAGATTTATATAAAAAATCTATGTGGGGGAAGTGACTGATAAAAACATTATTCTAGCAAAATTTTGGTAAATAGATTTAAATAAATATGCCAAGGAATATACATAGAAGTGTAATACTATCAAAGTGTTTGTAAAACTTGTAAAAAGGATAGGGTTCCACTAATACCAATCATTAAACATGAACCTTTTTGTAATTGGGTGGTTGAATTTATAGGACAAACTATAATTATTACACAAATAAGTGGATTGAGGTATATTATAACCTCTACAAATTACCTTATGATATGGGTTGAGGTTATGCCAATGAAATATTATATAACAAGTACATTTAGGTTCCTTCAAGAAAATATAATACAAGGTATGATTTTCCTTTTAGTTTCATAAAATATAAATGAATCCATTGCTTTTTAGAGACAATACACATTTTATTAAAAGAGTTAATGATCATGCATCACATGACAACACCTTATCATCACTAGGAAAATGGTATAGTGGAAGTATTTAAAAATATTTTAGGCATTACACTCATTAAGATGTTGTTTTACCCTATTTTGAACAAAAACTAAATGTATTATGCTAATTATATGTGTAAAACTAGAAATATGAGAATGATAAAGATATACAACATTGAAATATTTTTGTTATACCCAACATCCCCATTTTCTTCTTGAAGAAATGAGGACCCATTTTTTTAAAATATTTTGACCTTGTTTGTTGAGCCTTTATCATACATGTTTATAAAAAATCTAAATGGATTGATCCTTAATCATTATACTTATAATAATTGTGCATGGTATTTATCCATTTTATGGACTAACCTTTATTAATGCCTTTTTTTTTTCTTTTTTTTACTATGCATGTTTTTTGTGACTTTGTTTGTTCAAATAAACTTATTCAGAGATTATTCATCGAGATTTTTTTTTTGGCATTTTGTATCAGACATTTTTTTGAATGGATTTGGTCTTTGGGTTTTTTGTTCAAAATTTTTGTGCAGGAGACTTATTCAGCATTTGTTCTTCATGTTTTTTCTAAGACTTGGTTTTATTCAGAGGAATTATATTCGGGATTTGGTTTTCAGACATTTTGCTCGGGTTTTCTTCTCAAGACTTTTTGGATCTTCAAAACATTTGTTCTGAATAGATTTGGTCTTTGAAGTTAATGCAACAAACAATTTGTCTAAACAATTATTCTAGAATGACTTATATTTTATTAGAAACTTGGCCTTCAAACTTTTTGTTCAGAACTTTTATTCCTAGCAGATTTGGTCTTCAATTTTTTTGTATCAAACAAATTATTCAAAATAATCATAAGCTTTATATACACTTTAGACTTTTTGTTTGTACTTTTTGTTCAGACATTTTTTTTGATAAATTTGGTCTTTCTGTGTTTAAAATATTTATTTGGATATTTTATAAAGCTCAGTCTCAACACAAAACCTAACTCCCTACTACCAAATGCCAAAAAGCTCTCTATACTTATCAAATAAAGAAAAATACATTTTGTTATGCCCAAAATTACACTAAAACAATTGGGCCCTTATCAATTATAAATTCCTAAGTCCTCTCAAGTTGATTATCAAATCTCAAGTCCTTAGCCATATTCTTATTTTCTGGTGTTCTTCTGAAAGGTCAAGTTTATATTAAATCAACTAAGTGTAAATTAGTCCTTAGTGAAAAATAACCTTATTTGTTTCATGGAAAGTGTTCCAAAAATATTCCAAAGAGCTATTTGTTTCAAAAATTTTGTCCATGGAAATTTTTTTGAAGGGTACTTTTCCTTCAAGCATTTTTCCCATGATAAAAAGCTAGACAAAAGTCCATTTATTTTAGTGAAAGTGTAAATCCCATTTCCATCAGATATTTTATCTACTACAAAAAGTTTGAAATAATTACAAAGTTTTGAAAAAAGTGCAAAGTCTTATTTTGTTTTGGCCAAAATGTTTGTACAAAAAATACAAAGGAATTCCATCAGACATTTTGTCCACACCAAAAAATCTAAAGGTTTATTTCCTTCTAGCATTATACTATGGATAAAATGTTTGAAATAATTGCACTATGTCAAGAAAAGGTAAAGTCCTTATTTGTTTTGAATTTTTGTCTAGAAAAAAAAGTTTGAAGGGCACTTTCCATTTGGGCATTTTTCCTACACAAAAATCGTGATGAAAGTCATATCCTTTGGCAAAATGTTAAGTTCAATTTCATCATGGAAATTGTTTTGGATAAAATGTCCAAAACTATTATCCTAACAAAGATAAAAACCTGAAGGACAAATTCTTTTAGGTATTTTATCCATGACAAAAGGTTTAATAAATTTCAAATCTCTCTAGAAAAGTGTGAAGTCAAAATTCTTAGGGGAAATTATCTCAAACATTTTATCAAAAGTAATTATCCTAATGAAATGCCAAAGATAGATTGTTGTAAAGATATGTTGCAGAACAAAAATCCTGAATACCAAAGGCTGAATGAAATTAGAAGTACTAAAGATAAAAATCATGTAATAATTTGTTTCCAAAGACAAACATGTTGAAGATAAGAATGCCATTAATAAAAAGGCCAGGTGACTAAAAGATATAAATAAACTCACATAGATTGCATAAGTGTTGAGCTCATGGGTTGTGAATAAAAGTCAAGCAGGTTCATGTTGATCAATGATACATGGAAAAGCATACAGGTCCTAATCGATGGTATATAGAAGGCCAATGTTTTAAATAAATCCCTAGGATGAGCAAGTTAGTGACAAGTGTCACCATTATGAGAACCCTGTTAGAGATATGATGGTGAGCAGAATATGTCAAAAACTATAAGGTACCACCATGTGGCACAATGGCACTCAAAGTTATAGAGAATATTTTCAAGGAATAAATCATGCTCAATCTCATAGATTACAATTTGATGATGATTTTTTAATCAGATGAAAAGATATAATAGTGCTAGAGCATAGTTGAAAATTTAATACATGGTCATACGCTAAAGATCAGGCATGTTCTCAGAGATCTATGGTACACATTCAAGTGTACACAATTCGATGTATGATACATATTAAGCTAAGACTTTTCAACAAAGCCCAAGATGAGTGTAGGACAACAACTTGGAAAGAGTGAACTAGCCTAGTAGAGATGATATTGTAAGATGAAGAAAGCCTATAGGGATGCCAAGTGGTATGAACTCAAGCCCAAATATAGTTAGAAACTAATAGCACTTGGTATTTCAGATCAAGATCGATGGTCTGCATTGATCTATGCACATAGATCTAATAGTGTGAGCTAAGATGAAATATTCAAAGGGTTCAAGACCTAATTATGCATTAACACATTTCCTAAGGGTAATGACCATGTTTGAAGTTAATAAACAAAGTGAAATGGTGATGACATATTGGTATACACATCATATGAAGAATGGGACCCTATGCAAGTCAATTGGTAGGGCTTTCACCATTGATAAGAAGTTGACTTGGCAAAAGTGTGAATGAGGCATGGAAATCAAAAGGAGAAAATATTGAATTTTTAGAATAAATATATATTATGGAATCCATAAAATGCAAAATTTTAAAAGGCAAGTTGGAGACAAAAGGGTAAATGGGTTGATTAAACTTGGGTATTGTATTTTTTCACATTTTGCTTGTCTAAGTTCCTCCATGAAAGAGAAATTTCAAGTAAAGATAATTTAAAAGGGCCATGAATCTAAAATATTATATAAATATAATTTAAAAGGGCCATAAATCTAGAATATTCTAAGGAAATCATTAAAAAATTATGTTGTTCCATAATGTGCATGAAGGGAGGGGCATTTATCTAGGAGGTTCCAGCTATAAAGGTAAATGGTTATGATTATCCCCAGGTAGTTTCACATAATGACAAAGTTTGTTTAGACATATACCATGAATATTCTCCTTCCATATGGTGTTAAAGGCATCTCCCACCATGAAATCAAAAGTTTGTTGTAAATTTTCATCATTCTTTATAGACGTAGTTAGAAAAATGATTTTTATTGTAAATGGTTGAAGATTTAGGCATGGAAAGGGAATATTTTTTAGATGAAAGCATCTTGGCGGAATTGAAATTTTTTTTACACTTTTGAAAATTTTGACCCACATTCCCAAATTTGAAAGTGTATAAATAGAGGGCTTCTTCTTTATTTAAGGTTTTTGTTGGTCACTATTTTAGGTGTTCACTTCCTTTAAGTCTAGGTTTTGTAGAAACTTTTTAGGGATCAATTGTTGTGTGTAGATTTTATCTCCCTTTTTAAGGTAGTTGTAGATGTATAGCCATTAGAAATCTTTGAGAGCATGTTTATGTCTCCTTTGTCAAAAGAGCAATCTCACCATGCTTGTCCCCATGGTAGCATTTTGAAATATTGATGTGTGTAATATTTATTTTCAAGTTAATGAAAATGATTGTGGTTCTTTGTTGTTTCCTTTAAATGAAGTGTAAAAACATGTTTTGGAAGAATTAATATTTGGACATTTGGGGTTGTGCTCACTACTAGTTGTCATTTTGAGCATAAATTTATATTATAAACTCTTTATTCATTACCTTAGGATAGGTTGTTGGATAACTTATTAGACCATCCTAAGTTTATGGATTTGATAGGGAAAAGCATTTGAAATATTAGTTTCAGTGTATGTCCTAGTCTCTTAGGAATTATTTGGTATTTACCATTATCTTGCATTTGAAGTTTTTTTTCTACATCTTTGTTAAGTAATATTGTCATGAAATACTACAATATACCATGATGTATGTAAATCACTAGCACACCACCCTACTTGAGTTTAATCATATAACTTGTCCTACCCTATCTTGCCCTATAAATAATATACCCTTTACATACTATAAGTGTTATTTTCCTTGTAAATGCATAAGATATTGCATATTTGAAATATGTTTGTATTTTATGTTCTAAAGTCTAGAATTTTAGTCTCTCATTTAACCCCTATTGTTGAATATTATATAGAATTAAGTTTGCAGTATATTTCCCATCTATCTTTAGTAGCTTGTATATGACTTAGATAATTTATGCATTTTGTGTAACAACCCTTCATAGGTTAAGTTTGAAAACTTGGCTATGCACTGGACATATTTTTTCCTTGTACTAATAATCCCCATAGAGGTTGAGTTGTAGAATATCTCCATGTAAGCAAGCTACCCTATAGTTCCTCTCACCTTGGTTCAGGCAGAGCCAAAAGTATCAAGGAGCTATCCATACCCTTTATAGGTGCCTCTCAATCATTTTTTACATTCGGTCTAATCTTGATGCCAAACCCTTCCCTATATACAACAACATACTAACAAGTCTTTCATCATTATTTGTTTTTTTTATTTCAAGTGTGTAAGGCTGAGCATATGTTGTATACAATTGGGAACCAACACTTAACTAAAACCATTGTAAAGGTTAGAAAAGACACCTATGGCACTTATGTTTCCAAGGAATCTTGCGAAGAGATGTAAGTATTCCAAGATTAAAGGTTCTCTACTTTTTATTTACTATAATCAAACTATCCTAGCCATTAATGTCATATCACTCCACTCAAGATGTGCTAGGAATTTTTTGATCCAGGCATCAATTTAGGCGAGAATTCGGGTGACAGTTCCACCCCAATTGATGACGAAACTTCCGGGAGCCATAACTTTTACACCGTAGCTCCAATTGACTCTCCGTTTGAACCGTTGGAAAGCTAAGAATGAGGGGAACATCGTAAAATGGCATGGAGCTCTGCTCAATGGATTTTGACCCCCGAAAACCCAACGGAAGTGCCTCAAATTTCAATTTTAATAGTGCTGTCTAAAAATAGTAAGTTTCTAAAAATAGTAATTCCTCGAATTATGTATTGTTTTAAATATTGGAAGTCATACCACTTCATCTCCCTCGAGATTGGTGACCTTCCAAATCCTTCCCATGCTTTCAAATTGTGTATAAAAGAAGAGGTAACCCAAAATGTGAAGACAGACATCTCTTCCCAGAGATAAGCATATTTCTGTATTGCGATTTTGAGTAATACTACATCTCTTCTCAGAGAATTCATTGTTATTGTGTTATTTCTATGTTATTGTGATATTTATCAACCAAAACTTCTGAGTTTTGGATCAGTGGTATCAGAGCGGTTTGTCTTGAGAGTGTATGATCCCGAGGACGAGGTTAGGCTATAAGAAGCTTGGGTGGGAAACAACTGAGCTTCCAAATTTTCCACCTATTCGCTCCAGACGACCTCAAATGGCAGACGACACCGAGACATCTGATCTTTTTAAGGAAATGGTGAATGAGGCCCTCCAATGGCAACAAGCACAGATGCTACAACAATTTGCCCAAATTCTTCAAATACTTCCGATGGGAAATCCTGGCTCCACAGCTCCACTTCCTGGCTCCTCATCCAGGGAATGACCTTTCAGTGCCCCAACACCCTTCAAGGTCCAGGTAAATTTTGATATTCCTACATTTGAAGGTAAAATCAATGCTGATGTAGTAGAACATTCGTTAGATCAACTGTCTTCCTACTTCTCTGTAAATAAGTTTACCGATGGAGAAAAGATTACTTTTGCTCTTTTGAAATCAACATTGCCTGTGAAAAATTGGTGGGAAGTGTGCAAAAAGAGGTTCAGCACAGATGACATTGGCCTTGAGGCAAAACCTACCTGGGATGATTTTGTAGAAGCAGTGAAAGAAGAGTACTATCCCATCGGAGCATATGATGATCTCTACATACAGTGGCAACAACTTCACCAAGGTAAGGACCAATCTGTTCAAGATTACACAGACACTTTTCATTCTTTATCTGCAAGGTTGGGCATTCAAGAAAGTGAGAAACATAAGACTCTCAAATATCATGGTGGACTACAATGGTACATACAGGTGGAAATGGAACTCTTCAATTTGGAAACCCTCGGTGAGGCATACAAATTTGTAGTGAAGATTGAAAAGAAGAATGGCAGAAAGAATACGAAGAGTCAACCCTCAAAATGGAAAAGTGATAAGGAAGGTCAAACACGAGGCCCAAATTGGAAGCAAAAGGAGTTTCAGGATAAGAAATCCCAGAAAGGGAAGGCTGGAAAATGGTGTGATTACCACAAAACTGGGACTCACTCCAAAGAAGAATGTCGGGCCATCAAGTCATTACTTTCTGAGTCACAATACTCAATGTCCACTACTCTGCCTCATACACAACCCACAGTCGAAGAGGATGAAGAAGAAATTGTAGATGCTGAGCTGGACACCATTGTCGCTTCATCACAGAACTGTGGAGAAAGACCAGATGACAAGGAAAGATTGTTCCACTCCAAGCTATGGGTAAAAGGTATGCCTTTACATTTCATTCTTGATAGTGGGAGTCAAAAGAATTTAATCTCTGCTAAAGTTGTGAAAAGTCTAAATCTATCTGTGAAGCCTCATCCAAAGCCCTATAGTATTGGATGGTTAAGCCCAGGGAGAGACCTCTGTGTCACCCATCAGTGTCTTCTTTCATATGCCATAAAACCATTCCAAGATGAAGTCTTGTGTGATGTAGTCAATCTAGATGTTTGTGATGTACTCCTTGGTCAGCCATTCATGTATGAGCGACATGGCATCTATGAATCATGAACCTAAAGGGTTACTCTCACCCTTGGAAAATAGCGCTATAGGGTACCAGAGGTACCACCTCCCACATCTGTCTCCCTGATCAGTGCGAAGCAATGTAAGAGATTGGTGGAGAAAACAAAGCAATTTGTCCTCATGGTGGTCAAGCCGCAGAAATTCACAAAGGCCGATGTTACAGTCCTGACTATGCAATCAAAACAACAACAGAAGTAGATAAGATGCATCACAGGAGAATATGATGACTTATTCAAGTCACCTACAGGAGTTCCACTACATTTTCAGGTAAAACATTCTATCGATTTGATCCCAAGATCACCTTTGCCTAATAGTCCTGTGTATCGCAGATCAGTTTTGGAGAATGATGAGATAAAAAGACAGATTCAAGAATTGATCCAAAAGGGTCACATCAGGCCAAGCTCTTCACCTTGTGGTAGCCCAATTGTCTTGGCACCGAAGAAAGATGGAACATGGAGGCTTTGTATTGACTATCGAGCCCTGAATAAAATCTCTATGAAGAATCGCTATCCTCTCCCTAGGATTGATGACCTGCTGGACCAGCTCCGTGGTGCAAAATTCTTCACCAAAATTGATCTCAAATCTGGTTATCACCAAATTCCCATCGATCCCACTGATTTCTGGAAGACTGCATTCAAATCTAAGGAGGGGCTCTTTGAATGGCTGGTTATGCCTTTTGGCTTAACTAATGCACCTGCAACCTTCATGAGGATGATGGATGACATCCTATGACCCTTCACCAACTTGTTTGTGGTTGTCTACTTAGATGACATACTCATCTATAGCAGAACGTGGGAAAAACATTTGCAACATGTTCGTAAGGTGCTTCAAACTCTTCGGGAGCACAAGTTGTATGCAAATCTTGACAAATGCACATTCGGGATGACAACAATTCAGTACCTCAGGTATGTTGTGAATGCAAAAGGGGTCCATGTTGATCCAGAAAAGATTTAGGTTATTCAAGAATGGCCCACACCAAGGGCCCTCACAGAGCTTCATAGCTTTTTGGGTCTTGCAAATTTCTACCGCAGGTTTGTTCTTGGATTTTCACATGTTGCTTGGTCACTAACCCAAGTGACTAAAGGAGGAGCAAAAGCTACATTTCAGTGGGGTGAAATACAACAAAGGGCATTTGAGAATTTGAAGAATAGACTCTGCTCAGCCCCTATTCTTTCCTTGCCAGATTTGCATCAACCTTTTGAGTTGATGACAGATGCGTCTGAATATGCCATGGGAGCTATCATCATGCAACATGGCCATCCTGTTGCATATCACAGTGAAACTTTCACTAATACAGTCAGGAAATATCCAACATATGATAAGGAGCTCTATGCCATTGTGCAAGCCTGTAAATAATGGAAACACTACATCTTGGGAAAAGAACGGTCATTCACACTGACCATAGACCATTGGAATTCATCCAGACACAAAGCAAGCTCCGAAATGAGAGGCATCAGAAGTGGGCCACATATCTTCAGCAATTCCACTTGATAATCAAACACAAAAAGGGGAGCTCAAATACAACTGCAGATTGTCTGAGCCGCCCACCAATTACTGTACTCACAATAGTTTTGGACCTGTGCGGACATGAGACTACCACTTGGGGTACCCTGTATGAAGCAGATCCTACCTTTGCTGCTACATATCAAGCACTTCAAAAAGCTACACATGTTTTTGATTTCTATTTGCAAGATAATGTCCTCTATCATATGGGACACCTCTGTGTTCCAGTTGCAGAGCAACAAAAGATGATATGGGAAGCACACTTCAGTAGGACAGCTGGACACTTTGGTATTGAGAAAACATTGGCAGTTCTTCAAAAACACTTCTACTGGCCCCATATGCAAAAGGATGTAGAAAGATATCTCAAATCCTGCACCCCATGTGCGATAGCCAAGCCAACAAATAAGAAGCAAGGATTGTACACGCCATTGCCAGAACCAACCAGGCCTTGGGAATCTGTCTCAATGGATTTTCTATCAGGCTTGCCCACTTCCAAACATGGTAAGGACTATATTTTTGTGGTAGTTGATCATTTTTCAAAAATGGCTATCATGATTGCCTGTAAAAAAAATATATCTGCTGAGGAAACTGCTCAACTATATTTTGGTCATGTATGGCTCCATTTTGGTCTTCCCAAGTCCATTGTCTCAGATCGAGATAGCAGGTTCTTGAGCATCTTCTGGTCCACTCTATGGAAGATGATGGATACTAAGCTGATGAAGTCCACAGCCTTCCATCCAAAAAACTAATGGTCAAACAGAGGTGGTAAACCACTTGATTGTTCACATGATTCGGATGTACCACTCCAAACATCCACACACATGGGATGAGGGACTTCTTTTCATACAACATGGATACAATCGGGCACTGCACAGCTCGACCAAGCATAGTCCATTCCAAGTATGTTTTGGGTTCCAACCCATGGCACCAGTTGATATAAAAATTCCATTTTCCACCATGGAATACACACCTCATGGAAGATCTGAGGCAGCAAAAGCTACAAAGTTTATTGAACAAATGCAACACCTCCAGCAACAAGTTCATGACATCTTGGAGAAGATGAATCAAAAGTACAAGCAACGCCATGATAAACACAGGATTGCACACCATTTTGCTGTGGGTGACAAGGTCTGGTTGCGGCTCCAGAAGGAACGACTTGCAAGCCCACATAGAAAAATTTGGCCTCTACGATATGGTCCATACACCATCACCAGAAGAGTTGGAGAAAATGCTTTTGAGTTGAACCTCCCAGCCTACCTTGGTCTGCACCCAATATTCAATGTGGAGCTCCTCAAGCCATAGCATCCACCTCTCTTGGACACTTCAGTTGTAGCAGAACAACTCGACATTGATGAACTTGATCCACAGAGTTTTTCTCCAGTAGAAGAGGATCAGATTGTGGATACTTGGATGAAGACAACCAGAGGACGTTCTATTCCGCTTTATCAAGTGGTCAAAAGGGGTCAGCTGAGCCATCAAGGTGAGTGGCTCATATAGAATAAAATAAAGAAACAACTACCACACTTGATGGGGAGTATTGACACAATGGGGACCATTGCTTTTCAAGGAGGGAGGAATGATCCAGGCATCAATTTAGGCGACAATTCGGGTGACAGTTCCACCCCAATTGATGATGGAACTTCCGGGAGCCATAACTTTTGCACCGTAGCTCCAATTGACTCGCCGTTTGAACCGTTGGAAAGCTAAGAACGAGGGGAACATTGTAAAATGGCATGGAGATTTGCTCAATGGATTTTGACCCCCGAAAACCCAACGGAAGTGCCTCAAATTTCAATTTTAATAGTGCTGTCTAAAAATAGTAAGTTTCTAAAAATAGTAATTCCTCGAATTATGTATTGTTTTAAATATTGGAAGTCATACCAATTCATATCCCTCGAGATTGGTGACCTTCCAAATCCTTCCCATGCTTTCAAATTGTGTATAAAAGAAGAGGTAACCCGAAATGTGAAGACAGACATCTCTTCCCAGAGATAAGCATATTTTTGTATTGTGATTTTGAGTAATACTACATCTCTTCTCAGAGAATTCATTGTTATTGTGTTATTTCTATGTTATTGTCATATTTATCAACCAAAAATTCTGAGTTTTGAATCATTTTTAAGGCTTGATAATTTGAATTTTGGTGAGTTTATTACAAAGAGATATTAAATTTGCATGTTGGAAGGTATTTTTCACTTTTGAACAGTATTCTAAATATTTTAGTATCTTTGTGATTTTTATCTCATCATTAACTTCAATAAAGTATGTTTCCAATATGCATCACTGCCAGTTTATTAACTATTACATTCTACAATTATCATTTTAGTGGCAACTCTCTTTGATAACTTTTATCTTTGAGTATTTTCTTGTTTACAAAGATAAAAGGACTGAGATCATCCTTTAGAAGTGACCTATCAAAGAAACTCATCTCTCTTTTAAGTATTCCTTGAAAAAGAGACAGATAAGTTTGGAAGCCTATTGAAGGGAAAAGTTTAATTGCTAAGGGTTTTCAATTTTATGATAATCTTGAACTATTTGTTGATCTTCCTATTATTGAGGACTATCATAGCTATTCTATTTATCTTATAACATATAGTCTCATTTACTATCTACCTCCTTCTCAACTAGTTGAATACCATCCCAAGTTTGATCTACCAAGTATACCTAATTCACACCCTCATATCCCTTTGAAATTTTTTCTTTAACCTCCCATTGAACTAATCATGAGGCATAGAGACCAAGATGATAATGAGCATCTTGCATTCCATGTTCCCATATTGAGGCCTGTCAGTTTTGATGAAATGGTAGGCTATCCTAATGAAGTGAGGAAATGCCTTCCAAAGTTACAAAGGAACAATGTAGTGAGTGGTGATTAGAACTTGAGAGATTTTCATAATATCATTGAAGATTATAAGGTTGATTATGAGGATGTGTACATTAAATTATTTATTCACATGCTAGAGGAAGATGCTCATGAATGGTTCAATTCCCTTACCACTAGATGCATTTATTCATGAGAAGAAATGAAGAATTTAGTATGGTACTAGAGTTGATCCCAAGTTTATTTTAGCTAAGTTTGAAAGCATCAAAAAGAATGATAATGAGTGTTTATAGGAATTTAATATAAGGTCCAACAAAACTATGATGTAACTACCTAAAAAAATCTTGCCTAGTGATACAACATGCTTGATAAAATATTATGATGCCTTTAATAATAAAGCTTCATACTACTTAAGGGATAAGGATCATATCAACCTATGATTCACATTCAATATGTCCATCCAAATTGAGAATAACATAAAGGCTATGGGAAATCCCATGAATAATTGGGCTGATGTGAAATTGGTCAATCTTGAAAAGACACAGTGCAAAAAAAAAACCAACCTTGAGGAGACTATTAAAACTTTGGCCTCTACTATCAAAGAAATGTCATACAAGATAGATAGAGCTAATAAAGGGATCCCTCATGTGTTTACCAATCAAGAAAGGAAAATGGGGTCTAATTTACACCATCAAGATAATGATAGATGGAAGAGGCCTAGATGTGAAGAAAGAATATAATAAAATCAGAATAGAGGGGATGAAGAGAAGTGTCAGATCCATTAAATGCCAAGTTGAATGCTACATATTGTGACATAGATATTTATTGGTGTGATAAGTGATTCCTTCCACATCCCTCATGTGATACAGATGAACCAATTAATGAAGATGTAGATGAACTTGATTCTTCATCATCTGGGGATGAGATTTTAGGGTTTAATTGTCAAATCTCCTGAACTAAGATGATTTCCTCTATAAAATTACTGAGTGCTACTAATATTGATCAATTTTGGGGTGTAGTTGAGAAATTAAGTGTCCTAACTCCTAAATTTGTTTGTGACATTAATATGGCTTATTCATATGAATCAAAAATTCATGATTTAGATTTATTACATTCTATGATGATTAAGAAATATTATGGGGGAATTCCATTAGTCAAGGATAAACATCTACTAATTTATGTATAAATTGCCCAAGAGAAGTAATATCACTTGAGCAACAAATAACAAACTATTTATCTTCAAGGCACTACCCATATAAATCTAAAGGTAGGGGATGCTAATAACGAGGCTAAAAAAACTATAGTAGTCCCTAAAGTTTCCAAGCTAGTACCCATTTCCCAATTTTCTATGCCTAGAGGTATTCCAACCAAGAATACAATACCCATATTATCTAGTATCCCTAAGGGTTATAATGAGTTTAAACAAAATCCACCTTTGAAGGTTGCTATTAAAGATTCAAATCCATCCTAGCCTACTCTACTATAGACCTTGACTGATTGTATCCTAGCTGAAGGTATTGTTACCCTTCAACAAAATACTCCTCTCCCTTAGTAAAACATATGTGATATGACCCAAGTGTTGATTCAAATAAAAATTATTGTGCCACTTGTTGAATTATTGAGAATACTTGAACATAGGAATAAAAATTTGAGTACTTGAAATTTTGTGAGAAGTCAATTGTGAATGAAATTGAGTTACCCCAAACACACCTAGAAAGTCATGAATAATTAGAAGAGGTTATTGAACCTGATCTAGAAGTCTATTTTTGGACTACACTTGTATAAATTCAATTAAATGTAGATCTATTTTAAACTACTCTCTTGATTAATGGTCTGATTGTTCACAATTACATGTTTGACTCTAATGGTTTGATTGTTCCAATTACATGTTTGACTCTGGAGCTTCTTATAATGTGATGACCTTAGGTGTCCTAAATTAAATATGAGTTAATATTATGTTAGCCTTTAGAATTTTTTATTCCATGGACTCAAAAGAGGTTCTAATTATTATACAAGTTAAGGGGTTAGTGGTACAATTAGTAGTGCATCCAAGAAAGTATTTGAATATGGATGTAGTAATTAAAGACTGCCCACCTAAGTGGGTGATACTAATGTCATGTAGATGGGATAATAGCATGGGTGGAAGTGTATAGATGGACCTATATTATGCCACCATTCCACTAGAGGGTAAGATCTTCTAGCTTTATAGAGAGCTGAATATGATGCATGCAAATGAAGATCTGAAATGTGCTCTAAATGAAGTATTGTACACTGATGTTGACTTGGGGTACTTTCTTGGTCATGTTGATGCTAATGAATAACTTATTTTTATTGATGTTAAACCTAACAAATAAGGTGTAGTTTAGAAGATGTGTTTTGATGGGGCCTACTCCAATCTTGGAAATGGAGCTAGAGTTGTCTTTTATGCCCCCAATAGTAAATGTTTATGTTTTATTTTCAATTGTCCTTTGAGTGCATGAATAATAATATTGAGTATAAGTCACTCTTGTTTGGCTTGTATATTTCCCATGAATATGGAATTAAAAGTTTGATTGTCAAGGGTGATTCTAAGCTAGTGGTTAAGCTAGTTCATAGTGTTTATGCCACAAAGAATAAAAGGTTAAAACATTATCAAAATGTTATTTGGTATTTGCTTGAATTTTTTGATGAATTCAACATTTGTTATTGTGATATAAATTTCAACTAGTAATCTAAAAAAAAATTAGGGTTAGGTGCTCAATTTGACATTGCAAATACGAGCCCTCATTATCAGTATCAGGTGGAGGTGCTTGTTAGGCCTTCAGTCCTAGACAATATTCATCAATGGTAGGTTTTTGATGACAATGATTAGATTAGAAGGTTTATAATTTATGAGCGTAAGTTCCAAGATCAAATCATAGACTTAGAATCTATGGTTCATTTTTGTGAAGGAAAAGAAACCCTATTTGGGAATGACATCATTCAGCTAAAGATAAACATGCTCCCTACAGGATTGGTAAGTTTAGAGACATCTTTTGATGGCACTAATAGAATCAAATCAAGAGACTCATTCATCTCAAAAGATGTGACTGAGTGTAGTTTGGGTTCTCATGAGAATTTGAGAAAGTTTTGGCTAGGTACTTACATGATTTTAGCTAATAATTAAGACTATACACAAATATTAGGGAAGTACCAAGATTATCTAACATGGTCTTATTCTAAATTAAAAGTGTAGAGGGAAGACTTATTCTAGTATATCATCCCATTGCATCCTGATAGTAAGTCTTTTAGGCAAAAATAGAGGCCTATCAACCCCATCTTGTCTACTAAGATGTAGAATGAGTTGAAGAAGCTAAGGGATGGTGGTATCATTCATCCCATCAGGTATTCATCATGGGTTGCAAATTTGGTCCTTATATAGAATAAGAATGGTTACATCCACTTGTGTTTGGATTTACAAAATTTGAACAAGGCTTATTTGAAATATAATTATCCCCTACCCAATATGGAGAACCTTATCCAAAGTGTTAATGGATCAAAGATTTTATCCACATTATACATCTTATTAGGGTATAAATAGGTTATGGTGAAGGAATCCAAGAGATCCAAGACTACGTTCATAACACCTTGGGGCATGTATGTATATATGAGGATGCCTTTTAGGTTGATGAATGATGGTGTGATGTTCTAATGAGATTATTTCTAATAGGATTATGCCCAAGAGAGCTATAGGCAAAATCCTTTTTGAGCTTTGTTATGGAGCTCAAGCAGTTTTGCCTATGAGTTTATAGTTTCCAACTTATTAGCTTATGTAGTAACTAGAGGATGATGATTCGATCAACCACTATAAAAGCATGATGAACCAAATTATTGAGCTTGATGAGATTAAAAAAACTCATGAGAGACACCTTAAATTCAAATAAAAGATGAAGAAAATATTTGATAAGAAGGTCACTCTAAAAACCTTCCAAGTAGGTGATTTGGATTTATTTTGGAACAACAAGCATGAGAAGAAAGGAAAACATGGAAAATTTGATGCCTTGTGTATGGGTCTCTATTCCACTGACTATTGGATTGAGGAGAATAATTTATTCTTGAGAGACTTGGATGGTGAAATACTAGAGCTACCAATCAATGGTAGACATCTAAAATAGTTCATTAATTGAGTCCATAACATGTGTACATTAGTATATAGTGTATAGTTTTGTCTTTATATTGCTTTGTTGCTTTGTCACCCCTCTACTTTAGGATTTTTTTGTATATTTTCCTTTCACACTTTTATCATGTGTTTGTTTTTAGATCATCTTGGTCTATTTTTGTTAAGTATGCCATTATTTTGTTGAGCCTTCATGAATATTTATGAAAGTTTGAAAGATACTTTTCTTTTGGACATTTTACCCATGGAAAAAATCCCAACAAAAGTCCATTTATTTTTAAAAAATTGTAAACCCCATTTCTATCATACATTTTTTTCACTCCAAAAAGTTTGAAAGAATTACAAATTTTTGGAAAAACTGTAAAGTCTTATTTTGTTTCAGCTAAAATGTTTGTACAAAGAATCCAAAAGAATTCTGTTAGACATTATGTCCATGGAAAAAAATCAAAGGTCTATTTCCTTTGAGAATTTTTCCATAGACAAAATATCTGAAATAATTGCATTATGTCTTGAAAAGGTAAATTCCTTATGTGTTTTGTAATTTTTGTTCATGGTAAAAAGTTTGAAGGGCACTTGCCCTTCACATTTTTTTGCTTGCACAAAAATCCTGACAAAATTCATTTCATTCAACAAAATATTAATTCCAATTTCTTTGAGTAAATTATTTTAGAAAAAATGTCCAAACCAATTGACCCAATGAAGATGAAAATATGAATGAAAAATTCTTTCAATCACTTTGTCCATGATAAAAGGTTTGATAAAGTTCAAATCTCTTGGGAAAAGTGTGAATTCAAAACTCTTTGAGGAAATTATCTTGGACATTTTGTTTAAGATAATTATCTTGACAGAATGATAAAGATAGATTATTTTGAATAGATGTTATAGAATAAAAGTCCCAAAGATAATAGGATGAATGAAAATAGAAGTTCTAAAGATAAAAATCTCACAAAAATTTATTTCCAAAGATAGAAATGCTGGAGATAAGAATGTTGTAGACAAAAAGGCTAGGTAACCAAAATATCCAAATAAAGTCCCCTAACATAAGTGTTGAGTTCATAGGGCATGATTAAAATTTGAGTAGGTTACCATCAATAGCTAGTACGTATCAAAGCATACATATCCTGATCAATCGTGCATAGAAGTCTAATGTTTCAAACAAATCCTTAAGACAAGTGAGATAGTGACAAGTATTACCATCATAATAACCCTATCAAAAATTTGATGATGAGCATAATAGGTCAAAAGGTCAAGAAGCATAAGGTGTTACCATGTGGAGTGATGGTACTCAAAGAAATAAAGACTATTTATATAGAACAAATCATGCCTAATATCACATATTGTAATCTAATGATGCATGTTTGATCAAATGAAAATATGTAACAATGCCATAGCACAGTTGAAAAGTTAATACATGGTTATAGGTGAAAGATTGAGCATATTCCTAGATATCAATGGTATATGTTTAAGTGTACACAATCTAATCTATAGTGTGTATTAAGCCAAGACTTTTGAATAAATCCTACGGTGAATGTAGAACCACCACTTTTCAAGAGTGTGATAGTTCATAATAACTAATATTATAAGATACAAAAATCCTAATGGTTTTCCAAGTGGCACAACCTCAGGGAAAAGATAGCTAGCAGCCAATAGCACTTGGTCTTTTAGATCAAGATCAACACATCAATCTATGCACATTGATGTAGTGGTGTGAGTTGAGATGGAATATTTAAATGGTTTAGGACCAAATGATGCATTGACACATATCTTATGGGAAATAGTCATGTTTCAATTTAATTAACAAAGTGACATGATAATGCCACATTGGTATATATGCCATATGAATAACATGACCCTATACAAGCTAGTTGGCAAAGATTTCACCACTAAAAAGAGGTTGACTTGGTAAAAGTGAAAATGAGGAATGGTGATCAAAAGGTGAAATAATGAATTTTTGCATTAAAATATATGAGGGAAGCCCTAAAATTTCAAATGTGAAAAGGAAATTTGGAGCCAAAAAGGTAAATGGGTCAAGAAAACTTGGGTATTATATTTTCTCATATTTTTGTTTTCCAAATTCCTCTTTTAAAGATAAATTGTAGGTGAAGATCATTCAGAAGGGTCATGGATTCAAAATATTCCCAAGAAATCATTACAAAATTAAGTTGTTCCATGGTGTGCATTAAGGGAGGAACAACTATCCAGGAGGTTCTAGTTGTACAAGAAAATGGTCCAGAGCATCCCCAGGTAGTTGCACATAATGAAAAAGTTTGTTCCACCTTATACCATGAATATTCTCCTTCCAACTCATGTGAAAGGCATCTCTCACCATGAAATCAAAATTTTGTTGAAAATATTCATCATTATTTGTAGAGGTAGTTAGAACAATTATTTTTATTATAAATAGATAAAGATTTCAGGCATGGAAAGGGAATATTTTCCAACTTGAAGCATCTTGGTGGACTTGAAAGTTTGTTTTATAATTTTGAAAATTGTGACCTAGAGTCTTAGATTTTAAAGTGTATAAATAGAGGGCTTGTCCTCTATTCAAGGTTATTATTGGTCATTAGTTTCAGTGCTCACTTACTCTCAGTCTAGGTTTTTTAGAAACATTATTAGGATCAATTATTATGTGTAGATTTTATCTCCCTTTATAAGGTGGTTGTAATTATATATCCATTAGCAAGTTTTGAGAGCATGTTTATCTCTCCCTTGTCAAAAGAGCAATCACACAAGGCTTATGCCCATGGTAGCATTTTGAAATACTAATGTGTGTAATATTTATTTTTAATTTAATGAGAATTCTTATGGTTATTTGTTGTTTCCTATAAATGAAGTGTAGTGACATGTTTTTCAAGAATTACTGAGTAGACATTTGGGTTTGTGCTCACTACTAGTTGTCATTTTGAGCATAAATTTAGATTATAAACTCTTTCTATATTACTATAGGATAGGTTGTTAGATAAATTGTTAGGGCAACCTAAGTTTATGGATTTGGTAGAGAAAATTATTTGAAATATTAGTTTCAATGTATGTTCTAGGATCTCAGGAATCATTTGGTATTTACCATTATCTTGCATTTGATTTTTTGTTTTCTACATCTTTGCTAAATAATATTGTCATGAAATACTGTGAGATACCCTATTGTTTGGAAATCACTAGCACACCACCCTCCTTCATTTTAATCATATAACTTGTTATACCCTATCCTACCCTATAAATAATACACCCTTTACACAATATAAGTTTTATTTGCCTTACAAATTCATAAGATCTTGCATATCTAAAATGTGTTTATAGTTTATGTTTTAAATTCTAGCATTATAGTCTCTCATTTGATCCTTATGGTTGAATATTCTATAAAATTAATGTTTCAGTCTCTTTCCCATCTATATTTTGTAGCTTGTATATGACTTAGATCATTTATGCATTTCATCTGACAACCCTTCCTAGGTGAAGTGTGCAAACTTGGTTATGCCTTGGTCATAGTTGTTCCTTGTGTCAATAATCCCCACAGAGGTTGAATTGTAGAATCTATCCATATGAGAAAGATAACCCATAGGACCTCTCACCTTGCTTTAGGTAGAGCCAAGAGTAGAAGGGAGCAAACCATACCCTTTGTAGGTGCCTCTCAATCATTTTTTGCATTTTGTCTAACCTTGATGCCAAACCCTTCCTCAATTACAATGAAATACTAGTGGGTTTTTCATCATTATTTGTCATTTGATTTCAAGTGTGCAAGGTTGAGTGTACATGGTGTATACTTCAAAACCAAAACTTCCTAATGCTATGTACCAACTAAAACCAATGAGAGATTTTAATTATGTAAAACTACAAAATAGGTGAACATTGGGAATTTATAATGCATGAAATAGAATTTAATGCCAAAGTTATACACATGAGATGTAGTCATTAAATTCTTCATTGCTTGAAAATGAACATGAAATCAAGCTTAAATGTTATCCTATGAAATAAAAGCTCAAGATACCTATGAGATTATTGCAATTAAACCAATGACTATCAAACAAAAAAGAATTGTTCACAGAGCACGTTTATGAAATTAAATAACTACACATAATTTAAATGGCATCCTCATTAAAATCATTCATGAGAGCACTACTACCATTACCATTTTATATCAAGGATATAATAGAATTCATAGATACAATTTATGACATAACTATTTTCTGATAATAGGTATGATAATTACTCTAAATTATGGGATGTTATCAGTTTTGTTAATGTATTTTCACTAGAGAAAAATCTATCTACCTTGGTGTGACTATTCATTATGGAATTTCTCTCACTTAAGAGGCAAGCATTCGATTCGGTTGCAACCAAGCCTGAGGTGATGCCATGCATAAACCTCCTCTGAGACTTAACATTCATAGGTAAGGTTACACACGATGATTTTCTACACCATATGGATAACCAAATGGTCATAAAATGCATCTTAGAAGTAAAATTTTAGAGGTATTTGTCATTACTAACACTAGATGCTTATTTTGACAAACATAATATAGTTTAATGGAATTGGGATAATTAAATGGAAAAGGTGTTGACTTCATGGCTTCTCCCGAAGGAAACCATGACATACAAAGGTAAGAATCCCACTCCTATTAATTAATTTAGGATGGGAGTATGGATTTGGATGGCACTTCTTAACATGCTCTATGGAATGCCCAACATCCATTTACTAAATATGGATTGGATACCATTATTTTATATGATGTTGATTAGTGACACCTCATTTACTTTGGGTGAAATTATAAGCTACCATATGAGAGAGTAGGTCATATACAAGGACAAGTACACCACTCTAGTGGGCCATTTCTATATGATGTCTTATATTTTGGATGATTTAATTGACATAGTGTATAAATTCCTTGATGAGTTATAGAGCCCGACCACCGATTGCATCAATAATCCTATATGTGATTACTTCTAGTTTTTACACATTTACTCTTATAATAAGAATATTGTGAGGATTTTTTATTATATTTATCCCTAAGTCTGGTATGTAATCCATGGGTCTCTAATGCCCAGAGTTGGAGAAAGCATATTGAAGACACTATCTAGGAGAGGTGATTATTTTTTATATTCTAACTACACTAATATCATGATCATCAGGCATAAGGTTCATCAACTATGCCTCCAAAAATATGTACCTCATAAATTATCAGAGTAATAAATTGCTTTCAAATTCTAGTGGAGTATTGAGGAGGAACTAACCAAAAATAAGAATAGCACATTCTATGGGCACCATATGGTCATTAGATAGATGGTCTACACAATGAGGAAGTACTTTAGAGATGTGGGCAAAAAAAAGAGAGTTATCATTTGACCATAGTGCCACACAAGGATTGGGATCCTCATGTCCATATATAGAGACATATTCAAGACCTTAGCATGCCCATTATGATTATGATTTTTTATTCATGAATGTAGAGAATGATTAAAATGTCTTGTAAAGGGAAAGTGTTTATATCTTGAAGGAGGATAATCTAAGGGTGATTCAAAAATAACCTTTAATCATAGTAAAGGAATTGAATAATAGAATTCCACTCTTTACAAGATGGACACCCATACATTTTTGTAACAACCAACCCACAATGTAGTCTAAGGAACAAGGACATCCTTCACAAGAACTTTATTTCAAGTTAAAAGTTGTTAAGAAGGAACCAAGGTTGAGTGACCCAGATCTTAGGGGAGATCAATAACACCCCATTAATATAGATTCCTCTAATGAGGAAGAACACAGACAAGAACACCTAGCTATAAGATCATAAATTCTTATAACTACCACTTAAATACAAGAATTTGTATCATCAGGGGTAGCCACATAAAAAGCAAATATCTAAAAAAAAGGCTCCTCTTTATATCCTAAGACTACTATTTTATATAAGAGGAAGCCTAGGACATCCATTAAAGGCCATCTCATAATTAAGAAATCATAAATCTTGATTGTAACACCTCCTTAAGAAATGGAAGAAGAAGAAGATTTGGATGAAGAATCAAAATTAGAGAGAGCCAAGGCTCTAAGACTCAAGGGATATAAATGGAAAGCACTAGCTATGGAGGACGCAATAGGTAAAAAGTATTTTCCCTTAGATACCACTTCTATACTCTCTTCTTTTATTCCTTTTTTTTGTATCTATGCCAATTTCATTTGTGTCAAAAACTCCTAAGATGGAAGTTGTCACTTCTACCCATGATGATCCATCAAACTCTTCTTCTCTCTTAAATATCACTCTACTCACTCCAAAAGTTGAGCTATTCTACTATTTCTCCATCTTCCACCACTATTAATCTACACTCCACAATTGTGTCATCCACTTCCATCATGGCCACTACTAGTATTCCTTCTAACACTACCATAGTCAAATATTTGAAGACTAAAAGGTCATCTAAGAAGATTTAAATAGACATTGCCACTCCCCAACTCCATGTTTCATCCACCCAAATTACCCTACCCATGCTATCCACCACTTCATCTTAAGAGACCATTGTCACAAGTGCAAGCAAGGGGAAGAAGGTAAAATAGGTTATCACTATTCATCCACTCCTCTAATATGGATCTTTGGATTGGTCTAAAATCATTTTCCCTTCCTTTCCTAACATAAATGTCAAGGTTTCAAAGAAGAAACAACTAGCTTGGGATGTTTAAGAAGAGGTTATGGTCAAAACCATAAAGGAGATAGACCCTAACTAGTTGACAAAAACTCTATGGGCCATTAACTTAAGAGATAAAAATTATCAAATTCCTAGCTTCAAAATAAAATAACTCCCATCTATTACAAATATTTTTGACAAGCCATCTAGGAGTGTTCAGAGGGTAAATAATAGGAAGCCATAAGATGATGCTAGTAGGTAAATAATTTTTTAAGAGAGGCAAGCAATCTTTTATTTGACCAAAATCCAAAATAGACAATTAGGGCAATCCCCTTAAAATGAAGACTTTAAATCTTTGGTTGAAGAACATAAGGATTCCATAGTGGTAATTCATGAAGGCACAGAGCTAGTAAGATAAGAACTAGAGGTATAAATGGATCAAATAAAAGAGCAACAAAAGATAATGCATATCCTAGTAAGTATTGAATCTAATGTGCATGAGGTATCATCCAAGTGTTATGATTATTTAAAATAATTAGATTTTATGTGGTCTAAATTAGCCCCACATATTATGAGTACTCATAAATTATTTAATTCTTTAAAAGTATATAAGAATAAGCTCAAATTTTTAGTATTTACACAACTAATAAGGCTTATAGCTATTTGGATCTCATGACACCATTTGAGTCATCTAATGCATTCAACATGGTGGTCATCAGAAAAGAAGAGGATAGGGAATGGGTAATAGTTACCCATGTACTAAGAGCACAAAACCCTCATCCTATAAATTTTAAATGATTTTAAACTATCAAAAGTGAAAGATGCAATAGGAAAGTTGATCAATAAGATGAAATTTGATTAGATTATTCAAGATGATTCATAAAATTTCAAATAAAGTTTATAGGGGTTGTCATTATAAGACATTGAGGTCGAGTTAAGCTTTTTTAGGAAAAAGGTGACCGGAGTTGAGATCTTCAAAATCCACTTCTAAATGATGAAATCAAAGCATGCAAAGCTCCTAGGATAGGTTGGTAGGGTACATAGACCCTCACTTTTTAACTTAGAAATAATTAGATAGTAAAATGATGTGTGACACCAATGTTGCATTGATATAGAGGCTAAGAAAAAGAAGACTCAAGCTACCACTTCTAGTTATACATCGATAACTATAGTTACTACTCCAACCAAAGTCCATGCATCCATCTAGACATCAACACAATCATAAAGGGCCAAGTTTTATTTGCATGTAAATTATATAATGGTGCATATTTGTATATTTATATTTTTCTTATTATTTGGATCACATTATAAAAGTTGCCAATTTTTTTTGTAAACATGCACATGTTACATGATTATTTAAAGGATAACTTGAACTATTAACAACTGTAAGATAAATTTTATGGTTTTTTACCATAGTTAGAACTAAAGTTTTAACTATGACATGTAATGCATTTTTCATGTACTTAGAGAATGAGATGACCCCTTCCCTAATTCTTTTTAAACATATATAACCCATAGTTTTCAAGGGTTAGATAATTTTTTTTTATTTTTTTTTGGGCTATAGGAATCGGTCTAACACGGGCCCCTATAACCTACAGTATGCCTGTTAAACTTTTTAACGTGACTGGCGACACTGGCGTGACATGCCCTCTAGTACCACAAGGTGGGGGGGACTAGGACCCATGACTAGCAAAGCCGCAATGGAAGTACTTAACCAATCGGACTAGGACCCCCACCCTAAGGGTTAGAGAATTTTCAATATACATGAGCAAAATTAATTTATGTTATCAACTCATGTATTTGTGTATTTTCTTTCCAATGTTTGTGTAATCAAACTTATTTATTTTGGTTTCATGATTCCATAACTCTTAGTGTGCAAAAGATACAAAGGATTGCTTTCTTATCTTGATTGATATGCTAGTCTTAGATGTGAAATAATTATTGAAAAATTAGTTAATTACATTAATTATTGGTAATTAAGTTGATTGATTCATATTATTAAGTGTGTAGAAGTACTTTCATTTGATATAGATTTTTTTTTAATGTGAAAAATCTATCTTAGATACCTCACTAAGCTTGAGTCATAACATCTTGATTAATAATGTGTAACAACTACTATAAAATGAACAACCTTTGATTGAGGCCTATGAGTTTCCTATATCAAGATTATCCTAGACTATTTGGCCATGTCTGACTATGTGTGTAATAGCTGATAACAAGAAACATAAGTTTTGAAAGCACTTGTTCACATAGAAACTAACCAAGGAAGTGATCCCTAAAACTACAAAACCTTTATTTTTTGATTTACCTTCCCTCCTTTTTGATTTTATTTTAAAACTTTCCCACTCTAGATCAGTAACCATCCATCCACCAACTCATCTATATTTTATTTCCTTTATAAATATTACCCCTTAGTCCATAAACCTTGTTAACAACTTGCATGCCCTACCTATTATTTCATCACCTAGTTGTTAAGTATGAATACCTATAATTGATGTTCTAGAGTGGAGTTTACCTCCATTGAGATTCTAAAACATTAGAGGCTACCTCATTATGGGATTGGTGTGGTTAAAAACCACATCAACATTCTCTTTCTAGTGCTAGAAAGAGGGCCTTATCACCTTTAATAAAAGAGGTTAGTTCTTACATAGATTTACATTGGAGTCACCCAAGAGAGTGGCTAGATTTACTTATTAGGTTGGTCTTCTAATATAACCCTTATCAAATCATAAGAGACCTAGAGTTGTAACAACTACCCCTAATAGACCTAAGACACTATTTTTAGTAAGGATAATATCCCTTGTTAATCATCTCATGTCTCAACCAACTTGGTTGTTTGGATCTTCTATTGTCATCCTAGGAGATGTGCATGACCTACCCAAGAATCTTGAAAATGATTTCCCATAATTCTCTCCTTTAGGATCAAGAACAATAGAGGAACACATAAAGTCTTTTAAATTTGCTTTAAGATTAATGAATGTTATTAATAAGGATATTACATGGAGGATTTTCCATTTTACCCTAATAGATGTTTATTATTATTGGTATCCCAATCTAATAGAAAATTCCATCACTTCTTGGAATACATGTAAAGTAACTTTTTTTTCACAATTTGGACATGTCACCAACCCCAGTTTGATATATCAACACTTCACCATCATGAATATGGAGCCTAACAAGCCAATATATGATTTAAATTCAAGGATTTAAAAATGTATGCATGGTTAATCTAAGGGTATAAACCCAAAGAAACATCATCATTGGAGATGTACAAAAATGCTCTAGATCCAATTACTACAACATTCTTAAGAAGAGTAGATGTTGCTATTAGCTTGGCATTAACATATGAAGAGTCCATCAACATGGATGTGTAGCTCAATTCCTAGGTGCCTATCACACCTAACATTAAAAATGGCTTCCCATCAATAAATACAAGACCACATGTAAAGTAGAATGTTCTCATGTTTAATCAAAAATAAATATACACACTACCTCCTCTAACATAGACAACACAGCCAAATTATAATTTTTTGAACAACCATGCACAAGGTAATGGTTACTATAAAAATCAATAATTAGCCACAACTTCTACTACTATTCTCTAGGGAATTGACTCTATAAAGGTAAATATGGATGCTATTCAAAAGATGGTTCAAAAGATAAGTAATGACCTCCTTGGTATGAAAATAAATATAGGTAATGTTAATGGCCCAAATGGTAATCAAAATTATGGATTATATAGGTATAAAATATCATTAAATAGGCTTAAAATTAACATAGAGTATCCTATCAATCATTCAAAGATCAACATGGTAGAGACGACTCTACCTAATTTGTGTAGAATCCATAATACTTCTTAGCATGGTGAGATTGACTATGTTGAATTTTGTGTAGCATTTAAAATATTTTAAAGATAAGTAGTAAGGTAGGATTATATGAATAATCCACAAAAATCCCAGAAATATCTTGACCCTTCAATCACTTCCATGTTATTTGAGACTCATGAGTTTCTCTTTCCAAGTGAGGTCAACATACTAGAAGACAACATTGATGAGACTTACTCTTTCTAGAAGTTCTAGAAGGGTGGTTATAATTTAAGGAATAGGTATCCCTTTAGGAATTCTATTCCTCTAAATATTAAAACCATTTCAACCAATGATAAAGTTGAAAATAATCCACTTCCCCTGAAAGGGAATGATCAACCTCAAAATAAGGAGGAACAGAGAAAAGGAGGATACAACATTGTTGAAGACATGAATAAAAACAAAGAAAATATCACTCTTCATGAATTATCTCACATAACTAAATATAAGGAGCTACTATGGAATTTTATCATAGGGAATACCCTTGTAGAAAGGACCAAAGCATATATAGACAAGGAAAAAGCTATTTACACCAGTGTCATCTATAAAAGAAAACCATAAGTTCCACCCTTTTTGTTGACTATTAGAGCATTTGGTAAGAATTTTCATAATTGTTTAGTTGATTATAGAGCCTCAAGAACTATTATGCCTACTTATATATATCAAAAGATTATTATAAATCCAAACCCTTCCAAGAGAACAATTTCACAGCTGAATAAAATGGTGGTACCAATAGTTTGAGAATTAACTAATGTATGTATTCAAGTAGCATCTAAAACATGAGTCCAGATGATCATTGACATCCTTGTAGTAGACATATCTAAATTTTATGGATTATTTTTTAGTAGGGATTGGTATAAAATATTCAATGGGTATCTCTCTATAGACTTATCTCACATCTAACTACCATAGAGAGGCATTGTAAATCAAATATAGATTGATAGGGAACTAAGGATGAAATATCCTATTACAAAATATAATGTGAAGAATTAAGAGGTAAAGTAGGAAATATCCTAACCTTGGTATTTACACTTTTACTATTAAATATGGACTTTACACTTTGATGGTGCCAGATCTAGACAAGTATCATGTGTAGGAACTGAGCTAGTTGATCCATACGGAAAGAAGTTCTTAGAACCATATAGGTTATAGTTCCCTTACACTAGAAATAGGGTTGAATATGAATTTTTAATTATATGATTTTCAATTTACACTCAAGAATAATGTAAAGTAGGTGCTAGTGTTTGGTGACTCAAATCTAGTAGTTAATTAGGTTAGAAACAAATACCAGTATAATTTGTCTTATTTGAAAAGGTATAAACATTGAGTATGAGATCTAATTGAGATATTTGAATTTATAAACATAATATTAGTTATTAGAGATCAAAATCAATCTATAGACTCACTAAATACAACTATTGCTAATCTAGAGCCCCTCCAACAATCTAAGGTAAATAGATTCTCTATTTAACTAATACATTGTCCTTATATTCTTGATAATATAGAAAATTTCCAATTCTTTGATGATGATTAACAAATCATTTAGTTTCTAACCAATTTAGGGTAATTTGAGGCCCAAATAATCAATGATAAGGATGTCAATCATCTTTGTCAAGAAGAGTCAGATAAGGAAGGTATTCTCCATCTCAAAGAGAATCGTATCCCAACTAGGTTGGTCTCCTTAAAAAGACCATTTGACATATAAACTCAAGATTAGTAGCTTAGGCAACCCAAGTTCAACAGATATAACTTCATAAAGGATAATTTAGGAGATGAACATATCCCATGTTATGTTAACATTGGCCTCAGATATACACTAGAATAAAGATAATGAGTGAAGGATTTAATCACTTGATACAAAGATGTTATTGCTTGGAAATATGAAGACTTGAAGGTTTATGACCCCAAGATCATCACTCATAAAATTCCTTTGAAAATTAATCACAAGACATTAAAAAAAAGATAGAGACAAGTGAATCCTATCCTGGAGCCTCTCATTTAAGGATAAGTTAAAAAGATGCTAAGTGAAAGAATAGTCTTCCCAATTAGACATTATATTTTGGTGGCCAATTTGGTCTTAGTTAGAAAGAAGAGTGGTGAGATCAAGTTATGTGCTGATATTAGAAACTTGAATAAATATTTTTAAAAAGACAAATATCCCCTACCTTCCTTGTATGAAGTAATACATATAGTAAGTGGCTCTAAAATGATGTCCTTCTTGGATGGATTTTTAGGCTATAATCAAGTACTAGTATAATCATAAGATAGAATGAATATTATGTTTAATACAAAGTGGGGGACTTGTGCATATAATAGGATGCCTTTTGGCCTAATAAATGTAGGATCCACCTTTCAATGGGCCATGAACCTTGAATATAAACTATTAATAGGTAAGTACATATTCATCTATATGGATGATCTTACTATGTTTTCCAATAATAGGAATGACCACACAGGCCATCTACCATCAATATTTTAAATATACAAAAGGTTTGGCATCTCACTAAATCCAAAGAAGAGTATATTTGGAGTAACTAAAGGCAATATCTTAGGACACATAATCACCAAAAAAGGGATCATCATTGATCCAAATAGAATTCAGTGAATTTTGAAGATTACACTCTTAAATAACAAGAAGGAGCTCAATTCATTATTTGGGAAGATAAAAATTTTAATGAATTTTATCTTAGGATTTGTGGAGAATGTTAGACCCTTGAATGTAATTCTCACGTAGGATTCTAAAATAGAATGGACAACTGAGGCCTGAAAGTCTTTTCAAGACATTAAAGATGCAATATCTCAAACCCTAGTGCTAATTAGTTTAGATTTTATAAAGGATTTCTAATTTTAATCATTCACTTTAGAACATATAATTATTGCTATCATAACACATAATAAATATGAGACTAAGCATCTAATTGTGTTTATGAGAAAAAACCCAAAGGATGTAAAAATTAGGTACTCCATGATTGATAAACAGATATTCACTCTTATCAAAGTAGCAAATAAATTTTGATACTACATCTTGAGGACTAAGAATTTGTTATTGTGCTTGATCCTACTATTAAGCTCACCTTATCATATAATGAATTAAGATAATGTAGATGTAAGTGGATGGAAAAGATACAATAATTTGACATATAAATCAATCTTACTAAGATAATTTGGAGTCAAAGCATTTTTCAACTCATGACCAAACCTAATCCATGTACTATTATTAATGATGTATGTAAATTCCATGTATCTAAATGAGAATGATATACTGACATAATATAATATTTACTTATAATTACTTGTTCTCTAGAACTCAACATATATTGAAGGAGAGTTTTGAGGCTCAAAAATACTCATAACATGATTAGTAAAAGATTTTTATATAGAAGAAACTATGAATTCATCTATCTTAGGTGTTTATTTATAGAAGAAGCTAAATATATTCTAGAAAATGTTCATCATAAGATAGGTAATGGTCATCCATCTAGGAATTCCACATCCCACAATATATTAAGAATGGGATACTACTAGCCAATAGTTTTTAAGGATGCTCATGTTCATGTAAGAACATACCATGAATGTCAAGATTTAGCGAAGAGGGAAGTACATGAAGCAATGCCCTTATAGATTATTGTTAAAGGAAGGCCATTTTCCAAATGGGGTCTAGGCTTTATTGGTGTCATTAATATAAATTACTCAATCAACCATAAGTTTGTACTCACTACCATGAACTATTGTACTAGATGGACTGAGGTTGTAATCGTAAATAATTCTAGAGCACATGATGTGATTTTCTTCTTAGAGGAGCACATCATAACTAGATTTGGCACTACCATTTCTCTAGTTTTTGATAATGGAATAACATTCATATCAACTAAATTTATTGAGTGGGATCATGACAACTAGATCATTATTAAGTCATTTTCTAACCATTACCCTTAGGTAAATAGACTGGTGGAATAAATGAATAAGAAACTGATAGATGTAATTAATAAATCAACTAGGGATAAGCCTAAGGATGGCCATAATATGTTGAAGTATGCCCTTTGGATAGATCTAACAAGATACAATCATTCCCTTAAAGCTTCACCCTATCTATTGGTGTATGGATGTAGACTAATATTCCTAATCATGCTCAAATTACCAACTTATCAATTCATGTAGGAATACATGGAACCAAATGATAAAGTATAATCTTAATTACTAGACATAATAGAAATGGAAGATTCAAGGACTAAAGCGTAAAAAACCTTTAACAAACATCAATATATAGTCAAGAGATGGTTTGATAAAAGATCAATGATTAAAGCATTTAAGATCTCAGATCTAGTACTTATTTGGGATAAATACCATGAAAAGAAATGATAACATGACAAATTTTCCCCACTATGGATTAGAACATATCAAATTTTATATATCTTGGGCAATAATGCATTCTATCTAAAAGACCTAAAGTTAAATGAACTCATATATCAAGTCAATAGATAGTATATAGAGCACTAATTCATGGATGTACCATCTAAAGGTGCCCTCAACTGATGAGGAAGAATGGTAGATGTAGTATTAGGTTAATTTTCCTACTTTCTTAGGTTAGTGTCTTACTTTCTTATAATATATTTATTACTTTCCTAGTATAGTTTCTTGTTTTCTAGGTTTAGTTTTAATGGTTTCTAGATCAGTTGTTTTATTGCTTCCTATGACAATCTAAATTGTTTTGTTCTAACATAACCAAAGATAAAATTCATTCATCTGATCCCCTTCTATTATGATTAAATAAACTTATAATAAAAAGGAGAAATTTTAAAGAGATTCACAATGTGGGACCTATTCACAAATTGGGTATATTTCTATGTTTAGAGTCTTTAGGATTTAGGTATGTAATCACAACCATTTTGTATTATGTCAAAATTGAATATTTCTACCAAGTATGTGAAAGTTGATCTTAAGTACTTCATATGAATTTTGAAATTTTTATTATTTCATTAGATCAATCATACTTATTTCATTAAATTCTTGTTGAAAATGATAAATTATTAGTGTAGATGTATCTATCAGGGATGTTCTGGTAATGATTTGTTTTATAACCATACTAGCTCATATGGATTCCATCTCTCTTCTTTCCATTCAAATAAAAGAAAAGGAAAATAAGAAAAAGAATCAATGAGTTCAAAAAACAATAAATAAATCCAAGATAATATATAGAGATAATAAAAATGCTCACATGATGAAATAAGTTCAATGTATCATGCATCATGATTAAGAAAATAAGGGAAGAAGGAAGAAGGTACCTAAGGTATCTCTGTCAAGATTATAGATACCTAGCTAGAAGTAGAGCAATGCATGAGCTTTCCTTTATTTAATGAGCTTTAAGAGAAACTATAATGAAACTTAGTGCTTCACCAAGCCTTTTAAAATATCATAAAAATAAGGATTAAATGAATTTAATTTTTTCACATAGAGATCTATGGATAAATAGGAAAGTATGTTGTGTGAATTTACTTAGAAGTCTCTTTCATATTTCTAATTAAATATTTTTTTTCAGCACAGTTCATTTTTTATTTGAGATTACTAACCAAATTTATGTGTTCTCAAATACTCAAATGTATTCCCCTTGTAAGTCACCATTTGTTGTACCCAACATCCCCCTTTTCTTCTTAAAGAAATGAGGAACCACATTTTTAGATTTTGACCTTGTTTGTTGAGCCTTTCTTCTACATGTTTATATAAGTTCTAAATGGAATGATATTTAATATTTATATTTAGAATAATCAAGCATGGTATTTTCACATTTTATGGACTAATCCCTATTAATTCCTTTTTCAAGATTTTTTTGAACTATGCAGGTTTTTTAGGACTTAGTTTATTCAGAGATTATTCATTGGGATTTTTGTTCAGGAATTTTGTCCAACATATTTGGTCTTAAGGTTTTTTATTTGGACTTTGTGTGTGGGAGACTTATTTGACATTTTTTCATCAAATTTTTCTAGGACTTTGTTTTATTTATAGGAATTATATTTAGGATTTGGTTTTCAGACATTTTGCTTGGGTCTTCTTCTTGAGACTTTTGGGGTTTTTGAAACATTTATTTCAAATAGATCTGATCTTAAGAGTTGTTTTAGAAAAAAATTTGTTCAAATAATTATTCTGAAGTGACTTATATTTTATTGGAAATTTAGACTTCAAACTTTTTGTTCAGAACTTTTATTTTGAATAGATTTGGTCCATGGGTTTTTTGTATTAGATAAATTGTATAAAACAATCATAATCTTTATATACACTTGAGACTTTCTATTTATACATTTTATCTGACATATTTGATCTTTGGGATTTTTTTTCAAGCTTTGTGTTTATTAAAAAAAATTATATCTTTTGTAAATCTCAGTCTCAACACAAAACCCAACTCTGGTTTACCAAATGCCAAAAAACTCATTATACTTAAAAAAATAAAGAAAACTACTTCCTAATTCTACCCACTAACTAAAACTAATGAGAGATTTAAATTATGTATAAAATACAAAATAAGTAAATATTAGGCATTTATAATGCACAAACTAGAATTCAATGCTAGATATATATACGTGATGTGTAGCCATTGAATTCTTCATTACTTGTAAATGAAAATGAACTCAATCTCAACTTTTATTTTACATAAGAAAATCCCTAGCTAACTATGAGATTACTATAAGTAAACTAGTGACTATCAAAAAGGAGAATTTTTCATAGAGCACATAGATAAAATTCAAGTACTACACATAATATCAATGCCATCCTCATCCAAATCATTCAGGGGAGCACTACTATCATCACCATTTTCTATCAAGGATGCAATATAATTCATGGATATGGCTTATGATGCCACCATTTTTGACAATAGGTATGCCAATTACTCTGAATTATGGGATCTAAATTTTATCAATGTATTTTCACTAGATACAAATCTATCTCTCTTAGAGCAACTATTCATTATAGACTTGGTCTCACTTATGAGACAAACATTACATTTGGCTATGACCAAGTCTATGGTGATGCCATGCATTGAACTCCTTTCAGACTTATTATTCATATTCAAGGTTATACAAGATGATTTTTAACACCATATGGATAACCAAATGATCATACATGCATATCTAGCGTAAATTTTTAGAGGTATTTATTATTATCAATACCAAATGCTTATTTTGACATATGCTAGTTTCATAGAATTAGGATAATTTAATAGAAAAGGTGGTGACTTCATGGATTATGCCTAAGGAAACCATAAAATACAAAGGTAATATATTCCACTCCTATCAATAAATTTAGGATGGTTATATAGATTAGGATGACACTACTCAACAAGCTCTATGGAATGCCTAGTATCCATTTCCTCAATTTGGATTGTGTACCATTATTACATATGATGTTGGCAAGTGACGCCTCATTCAATTTGGGAAAAATTATAAGATACCAAATGAGAGAGTAAGTCATACAAAATAACAATTGGACCACTCTGGAGGGACACTTATATATGATGTTTTATATTTTTAACATTATAATCAGCATAATGTATAAAGTCCTTGGTGAGTTATAGAGCCTAGTCATCAATTACATCAATAATCACATTTATGATTACTTGTAGTTTTTACACATTTATTTTTAAACCAAGAACATGGTGAGGATTATTGAGGGTGTTTATATGTAACATGAAATCCATGGGTCTCCAATGACTAGATTTGGAGTAAGCATCATGAAGACACTATCTAGGAGAGGTGATTATTATTTTTATCCTGACTACACTATTATCATGATCATCAGGCACAAATTTCATCCTTATGCCTCCCAAAATATGTACCTAATAAATTGGTAAAGTAATAAAATACTTTCCAACTCTGGTGGAGCATTGAGGAGGACTTGACTAAAAATAAGAAGAGCACATTCTATGGGTACCATACGGTCATTGGCTAGATGGTCTACATAAAAAGGAAACACTTCAGAGATGTGGATAAAAAATAAAGAGTTATCATTTTTCCATATTGCCACAAAGGTATTGGTATCCTCATGGTCATATATAAAGACATATTCAAGGCCTTGGTATCCCCTACCATAATGTCCATTATGACTATAATTTTTTATTCATGAATGTAAAGAATGATGAAAATATCCTGGAAAGGGAAAGAGTTGTCATATTTAAGGAGGATCATCTAATGGTGATTCAAGAATAAAATTAAATTATAGTAAAATCATTGAATAATATAAATCCACTCTTTATAGGATGGATGCCCAAATTTTTTTGGAATTACCAACTAATATAATAGTTAAAGGAACAAGGATATCCTTCATATGAACTTTCTTTCAAGTTAAGAGTTGTTAAGAAGGAACCAGGGGTGAGTGACCCTAATCTTAGGGGATCTTAAGGAGACCCCATTAATATAGAGTCTTATAATGAGTAAAAATAAGGATAAGAACACCTAGCTATAAGAGAACAATGCCTATATCTACTCCTCAAATATAAGAATCTACATCATTAGGGGTAGCCACATAGGAAGAAGTTGCCTTAGCATAATAAGGCTCCTCCTTACAACCTAAGACTACTATTTTATATAAGAAGAAGCTTTGAACTTCACTTATAGATAGTCTTATAATTGAACAATCATAAAGCCTACCTACAACACCTACTTAAGAAGTTGAAGAAGAAGAAGATCTGGATGAAGAATCATAATTAGAGAGAGTCAAGGATTTGAGCCTCAAGGGTGTAAAGGGAAAGCACCATCTATAGAGGACACAATAGGTAAAAAGGTTTTTTCTTTAGAGACCACTTCTCTAATCTCTTCTTTTATTTATTTTTTTTGGATATGTGCCAATTTCATCTATGTTGAAAAATCCTAAGATAGAATTTTCACTTCTACCCCTGATGATCTATTAAAATCTTCCTTTCTCTTACATATCCATCTACTGACTCCAAAATTTGAGAAAGACTCTTCCACTGTTGTTCCATCTTCCACCACTATTGATCTACCCTTCACCACCATGCCATCCACTTCCATCATGGTCACTAGAAATATTCCTTTTGAAACTACCATAGTTATATCCTTGAAGAGGAATAGGGAATCCAACAAGATTTAAGTATCCATGGCCAATCCCCAAATCCATGTCTCATCTACCCAAATCACCCTTCACATGTCATCCACCACTTCATCCCAAGAGACCATTATCACAAGTACAAGAAAGGGGAAGAAGGTATAAAATGTTATCACTATCCATCTACTCCCCCAATATGGAGGTTTGGATTGGTCCAAAATAATTTTGATTTCTTTGCTTAACACAATTGTAAAGGTAGAAAAGAAGCAACAAATAGCTGAGGATGTTGAAAGAGGTTGTGGTTACAACCACAAAGGAGATAGACCCTAACTAATTGATAATTTCTCTATGGGCCATTGACTTAAAATCCAAAAGTTCTCAAATGCCTAGCTTCAAAAAAATAGATCTCCCATCTATTACAACTTTGTTTTACAATCCATCTGGGATCATTTAGATGGTAAGGAGGAGGAAGTTAGAAGATGATGCTAGTAAGGAAATAATTTTTGAAGAGAGGCAATAAGTTTTTTCTTTGACAAAAAGTTTAAATAGATAATTGTAGAAATCTCCTTATAATGAAGACTTTAAATCTATGGCTAAAGCACATAAGGATTCCATTGTGGCAATTCATGAAGGCATAGATCTAGCAAGACTAGAATTGGAAGTAGAATTAGATTAAATAAAAGATCAACAAAATATAGTTCATATACTAGTATACATTGAAGCTAATGTTTAGGAGGTATCATCTAAGTGCTACAACTATTTAGAATCATTATAATTTATGCAGGATGAATTATTCCCCCCCCATATTACCAGCACTCATAAATTATTTATTTCTTTAAAAGTAGATGAGAATAATCTCAAAATTTTAATTGTTTACAAAAATAATAAGGATTATATCCATTTGGATCTCATGAAACCATTATATGCATCCAATACACTCAACATGGTGGTCATAAAAATAGAAGAGGTGAAGGAATGGGTAACAATTACTAGGGCATTGGTCCCCAAGTAATAGGAGCATGAAACCCTCTTCCTACAAATTTTGAATGATTTGAAATTGTTAAAAGTGAAAGATGTTATAGGAAAGTTGATCAATAAGATGAAATTTGATTATCTTATTCAAGAGTCTTCAAAAAAAATTAATCAAATTTTACAAGGGTTGACATAGAAGACATTGAGATAGAGTTAAGATTTACTAGGAAAAATGTGACTAAAGTTGAGATCTTTAAAATCAAATTCCAAATGATGAAACAAGAGCATGCAAGGCTCCTAGGACAGGTTCAAAGGGTACATAAACACTTACTTTTGAACATGTAAATACTTAGATAGAATCATGATGTGTCATACCTTTGTTGGCTCCAAATAGAGGCTAAGAAGATGTAGACTCAAGCTACCACTTATAGTTCTATGTCCACAACTATAGTTACTACTCCAACCAAAGTCTATGTAGCCATGCATAAGTCAACATAGACATAAAGGGAAACCTTTTTTTCATATACATTCTATGTTGGTGTATATTTATATATTTATATTTTTCTTATGGTTCAAATCATATTGTAAAAGTTACCCATTTATTTTTCAAATATGCACACATTGCATGACTTTGTAAAGGCTAAATTGAACTATTAGAAACTATAAGATAAATTTATATGGTTTTTGACAATATTTATAAATAAATTTTTAACTATGATATGTAATCTATTTTGCATGTACTTGGAGGATGAGGTGACCCCTTCCTCATGTCTATTTAAACACATGTAACCATAGTTTTTAAGGGTTAGAGAATTTCCAATATACATGAGTAGAAGCAATTTTGGTTGTCAACTCATGTGTTTATGTATTTTTTTTCCAATGTTTGTGTAATCATGCTTATTTATTTTGGTTGAATTATTCAATAACTCTTAGTGTATAAAAGCTATGGAGTTATTTTTTGTCTTGATTGATATGTTATGCTTAGATGTGAAACATCTATTGAAGGATTACTTAATTACATTGACTATTGTAAATTAATTTGATTGACTCATATTCATAATTGTCTAGAAGTGATTTCATTTGATATAGTTTTTTTTTGTATGTACAATAGCTATCTTAGATGCCTCATTAATCTTGAGCCATAATCTCATGATTAAAAATGTGCAACAACTACTCTAAAAGGAGAAACCTTTGACTGAGGCATGTGAGTTTCTTATATCAAGATTATCCTAGACTACTTGACCATGTATGATTGTGTGTGTGAAATAGATGCTAGAAATATACATAGGTTTTGAAATCACTTGTCCACTTATAAATTGATCAAGGAAGTGATTCTTGAAGCCATAGAACCTTTATTTTCTATTATAACCTTCCCTCCCTTTTGAGTTTATTTTAAAACCTTCTCACTCCATATTAGTAATTATCCATGTACCAACTCATCCATATTTTAATTACTTTCTATAGATCACCCCTCCATCCATAAACCTTGTTAACAACCTACATTCCATGCCTTCTATTCCATCACTTGGTTGTTAAGACCACATACATACAATTCATGCCCTAGAGTGAAGTTTATCTTCATTGAGATCCTAAAACATTAGAGGATACCTCATTATGAGACTGGTGTGATTAAAACCCACATCAAAAATTTTGGTTTGAAAACATTACTAAATATGAAAAGTTATATTTTAGGAAAGTATTAAGTAGAGATATGTATACCTCACACATGCGTGCCTATTGTATATTATAACTATTTGGATATTAAAAATCAAATGATATGTGACTATGCAGGATCAAGATCAAGAACATAATTAAAAACATATATTATACAAGTACACTATATGTGGATGGTGGTACAATGCATTTGAGTCTGTTAAACACATAATTGTCTTGTTGATTATAAAAATTATAAATAGAAATAGACAAAGAAATCAAATATCTAGAAATGATACATCAAAACCAAGAGAAAAATATATATCTTTGTAAAGGTTATCTATAGGTGTGTGGTGTCATAATGCACCCAACTCTATTAAATTTAGACTTTTCCTGGTTGTTAATGACATAAAATTGGTTATGTGACCACATGTGCATGCATGAATTAGTGTCATAGACATGTATTCAAATTTATAATATATCAAGAAGTACCTGTAATGATCAAACTCTATTTTACTACACAAATGAAATTAGAATCATTTTTTTGGTGCATTAATCTATATGCACTAATATTAAGTTAGATTTCACACTATGTATGATTAGTGTGTGCACATGTCTATATAAATTTGCATACAATTCTTACTCATCTCACATGTGCTACCACCCTTTATGGAATCCACCTTAGCTGAGAGAAACTTTTAGTGGAAATAATAAGTAAATGGGATATTGATCTTTCACAAGATATGTATACCCCTCATTTCCCTTTGTACAAGCATTATATATCATTTATTCTCTATTTGAAATTATGCATTCTGAATTGTGGTTTTTGTATTCTCTCTTTAGAGACTATTATTGATATCTTCTCATTATGTCTAATGTCCTAAGCTTCAAATTGTGATAATGGTAAGTGAATGTGATTATGTGTAATGATTATTAGTCACTTTGATATGCCATTAGAGTAGCCATTCCATAACCTTTGATAAAAAAATTTTAACCATTATTCTCCCAACCATTTTGAATTTGCCACTATTTTAAAATCAATCTTCTCTTATAACTATTTTCATATCCCTTTGGTCCTCATCTGAACAACAAGATTTTTACATGAGATTTTTGGATACTTTTAACCTATACCATTGACTATGAAAATCCTCCATACTCTAGAAATAGTTATCAATTCATCAAAAATGGAAATAAAAAAAAAATCATTTTTGGGGGTATTTTTAACCTAGATGGGACAATTTTGTACTTATTTTATAATTAAAATAACTTGGGGTTTTCTAGTTTTTTATATAAATTTTTGGGGTTTCAAAAAAATTTGATTTGTCTACATTTTTAATAAATTTGTCTTGTGTTTATTTCCAAAATCTAAGATGTTATGGTTTACATTTATAAGTATGACCTAGAATACTTTTTGGCTCTGATATTATTTCTAATTGTGTGTGTGTGTGTGTGTGTGTGTGTGTGTGTGTGTGTGTGTGTGTGTGTGTGTGTGTGTGTGTGTGTGTGTGTGTGTGTGTGTGTGTGTGTGTGTGTGTGTTGAATCCATGTGGGTCCCATTACCACCTAATCTCTCAGCATTTATGCCCAATCTCAAAGTGCACTTGGTAATTTATTTTTGTAAACTTCATAAGATTTTGATTAGTATCACATTGTTATTATGTTGGATTTTCTATCTAGATGAATTAACATTGAGGTGTTGGTAATTTATTTTGTTCATTCTCATTAACATTAATCTTATTTCAAACACCATACATATTCATGGCTTAATCCAAAAATATCTCCTTTGACCTATTGTGATAAATTCCCTGGCCATCCCAAATAACTAACAATCACCACTAAATTCCTTCTTCAATCCCTTCACTCTATTTTTTTGCATTTTCAAAAATTGTTCCCACATATTAGTCTCTATAATGGTTTTTTTCATAATCCTTGTGCTTTTATGATTGGAATAATGTGTTGATTACCTAGATAGGTGCTAATAAGTAGAAACAAGCTTTTTTAAATCCCAAAAGTAATTTCAAAGTATTTGTAGAATCTAAAATGGAAACATTTTTTATGCTATGTTTTTAATGTGTTTAATCTTCCTCCCAAATTTTGTGCATCATCCATATGTGGCATATGTGGATGTGTGAATCCTCTATGGGGTCATGTACTTTGAGGGATTTAATCATGTACTTTGAATAGGCCATGTCATTTTGTCTTATTTATCATATTTAAATAATATAGGATTAGTGTTTAATAAATTTAGGTAATAATAACCCAATTTCACTTTTAAGTTATGTTTAGTATCCCATCCATGTCCACGTTTATTTATTTTAAGTGGGGAGATGTATTAAAGTAGGGAGCCAAGTATTATTTAAGTGGGGGAAAATGTTTTTTGTAAAGGGAGGAAACTTTTTAGGAGTTATATTTTGGTATATGGAGTTTAATTTTTTTGTGAAGGGTTGTCCTCATTTATTCTTTAATTTCATTATCTTTGTGCTTCCTCCCTAGTAATGAATATAATAGGGAAAAATTCAATCTAATAAGAGGTCATACCCCCTCATAAAACACTTCAATTTTAAATAATTTTCTACCATTTGTATGTAGATACATTATTGGTGGTACCTGATGTCTTCTTCTTAGAGGCTTATTTTTTTACCACTATTATCATTTTTTGTAAGATTACAAATGCATGATCAAGCACACCTAATGTCTACCTCAAGATGCTAATTTCCTTTGAGTGTGTGTATTGAATCCATACTTTGTTTTCCAAAAATTACCACACTCTTAAGTTATAAAATGACACATTATTTTATGATATCTTCTCATTATAGGAGCACATGATCAACTTTGTGGAAGATAAATTAAAAATAAGGAGACAAAACTCTATTTTACACTCCCTTATTTATGACAAGGATGCCTTTATATGCACATTATATAACAAAATTTTAGTATAAAACATCATATTGATATATTCTTATATGCCTATCCATTTTATGATTCACCACCTATTATTAAACCTAGTACACATATACTTGATGTGATTTTATATTGTGACCTAATAGATTGTGAGTCACCTACTATATCTTATGTTATTCTTATTTCACTTCTTTCATACCTAACTTCATATTCACTTGCATATGTGATTGGTTACTTTTAGAGTCATAATACTATCTTTGGTTATTACATGCTCCATTCTATGGGATTTATTTTTAAATGCCTTAATAGACATTCACAGAGTATCATTTCTCCCATTTATCCTATTAGGTAGAATTATCACCACAACATTCATTATTTAGTAGTTGTTATATCTTATTAAAAAAAATTTGATGATATATATCTAATTTTTTTTCACTCTAATATTTATGAGGATTTTGAGTCACACGTGACTTATGTTGCATCTTAGCTCAAGCCTAAACACTGTGAGAATGATTCTATTGGGTATGATCAACATGAAACATTTTTTATGTGTTTCATTACATGCACATTTTATGTCTTTTACACCTATTCACATGTAAGAATCATCATTCACCATCTATATTAATATATTATGTATTTAAAATCACTTTAATATTTATTACCAACATTCATTGTGAGGATTTCACCAACATGGTTCCTCCACTCTTAATCATTTTCATCCAAAAATTGCTCTGTTTATAAGGAATTACTCTCTTGTTCTTATGTTGTCTTCTACAAATTACAAACATTATGGAGTTTCTAAAATTAATTGGTGGGGTTTTTGTTCTATGGGATCATTTTTTAGTCCCACTAACTTATAAAATTCCATGGGGGGGTTGTTTATTCAACATTGTCTACCTTCATGCATGTGTGCTATATTCTAGGCACCTTTTCACTATTTCATTTGTTTGACTCTAAAATCAACCCTAGTGACATAATCTTGAGAGATATTTTATTTTTATCTATGTATACTCCTCAAAAAATTTCATCATCTTATAGCTTGAAGTGTATCTATTTTAGTTAATCTTAGTTTTAACTCATCTTTTTTGAAAATTTTGAAATTCTCCTTCAAATTGACATAGAGATATTATTGTGCATAAATTGATAGATTTATTGTGTTTTATTAGTTATATATATCCAATCATACATATTTTTCGTCACTCCACCTAGATAAAAATTATTATTGTGTGTGTGTGTGTCGGGGGGGGGGTGGCGGCGGCGGGGGGTGAAGCAGATCATGCTTCTTTGGTTGTAGTTTAACTTACTAACGGTTGATGTACCACATATTATATTTTATGAGTTTGATAAAAATTTAGTTTTGTTAAATGTTTTTGACTTTTGTCACCTTTGACAACCTCTTTTTCATAAGGATTTATTCTATTGAATATAGTGTTAGTTATTTTTTATGATCGAGTAGTGGATCTAAACAATTCAATCTAGAATTGAGTTCCTTTGTTACTTTAGAATCCACCAAGTGAATTTGTGTTTTATGGAATTTGTTTCATGTAATTCACCTTCTTAAGAATTATTTTTTTTGTTAATATTTTTTTGAGATACTCTTTTTGACATATCTCATTTTTTGTAATATGTTCTTATTATACATGGGTACCTTATCAAGATTAATTTTTAGGACCCATTCTTAAAGGATTATTATATTTATTAATTTTTATATACCTCCCTAAGTTTCACTTAATTTGGGGTGTTGGTATATTATTCTATATTCACTAATATTTATTTAACTTAGGAAGTTATCTTTTACACTAAGTATAACTAGTTTGTGCACATGTCTAGAGAAGTATGTATTTAATCCTTACTAACCTTACATGTGATACCACACTTTTTGTAATCCACATTTAGTGAAACTAATATGGAAAGGGGATATTTATATTTTAAACCCTATTTATACTCCTAATATCCATTTGTATAATTATTATCTAATAAGTATTCTCTATTTCAGATTCTACATTTTGTATTCTATATTCAAAGACTAATATTTACCTTTTATTGTTTTGTCCAATGGCCTATGCTTTGTAATAATATAATCCTTACTAACCTCACATATGATACCACAAATTTTGTAATCCAAATTTAGTGTAACTAATATGTAAATGAGATATTTATCTTTCAAAACCTATTTATACTCCTAATATCCCTTTGTATAATTATTCTCTAATAAGTATTCTCTATTTCAGATTCTACATTTTTAATTCTATATTCAAAGAATAATATTTACTTTTTATTATTTTTTCCAATGGAATATGATTTTTAATATCATAATGATCTATGTATGTGATCTTGTGTAATGAGTGTTAATCACTCCAAAATAAATTAGGGAAAAAATACGTGAAAAGGATTGATTTAGACTAATGTTGGTCAATCCTCATTGAAAGACCAAATGATACACTACATTAACAATAATTTGAAGAGGTCTTAAACAAAAATGTATCTCTCCAATTTTCATTCATGTGTGAAATGGTTGATTCATGTTTAGATGCTCTTTATTTTATTTTATCATTGGCACAAGTATGCAGATCAATATTCAATCTTGAAAAATGATTTAGAAAACCTATACATAGAATATGAAAATATTTGAATATATTTTTATATTGAGTATAACCATACCTAATTCATTGAGGAATCCTTTTATTTATATATGTTTTTATTTTTTATTTGGGGCCTATTGGTACACAAAATCTGACTCAAGTAAGGCCCAATAGACAAATGTAAGAATAAAATGAAATGTTACTTGAAAGAATTTCTATAATTTATACCTAAACAATTACATGTTAAAAAAATAGGGATGTAGGTTTTTATTATCCAATTTTCATAGACTTTTCTAAGGACAAAGGACCAAGACTAGGGATCCCCATGACAAAGTGGAAAGATAAATGACTAATATACAACCTCAAAAAATAGAATAGGTAAATATTCAAGTTAAATATGTTAATAGATACATTATTCCATGTCAATATTCTATGCATAAAATTTTGAAAAAAATAACGTAAAGGATGGGCTTATTCCATAGAGTAAAGGAAGGAACTAAAACCTGGGTGTGTAGGACAACTTTATCTTTTTTATTAGATATGTTGATTGTGAAAACTTTATTATGATATAATTTGTAATACTACATGGAGTAGTTAATTTATATATATGAAATATGAAATATCATAATATAAAATTGTATATTTAATTATCAAGGATAGATTATACCTAGTTCATGTTGCATTATGCTATTTGTTGAGAATGCACATGTTGTGCTAAGTGGAGAAAGGAATTTTTTGTCTTGTTCATTGCCTAGTTAGGGAAAACAAAAGTTAATAAAGTGGTAAAGAGGAGGTAAATATTCCATTGGGATTCATAATACCCATGATCATATTATCCTAAGAAGAGATTAAAGAGGACATGCCCCTTACTAAAATACTTGGAAGGTGTAGTTGTTTATGTTGAACTATTTATAGAGTTAAAGTGATCAAGTATCAAATTTTAAATATAAATAATCAATACCACGAGTTGTAAATATGAATTATTATGTCTGTTAATAATGAATAAAAATTAATCCATGTACTATTTCCAAAAAAGGTGGAACCATTTTAGGTTCTCTAGAAGTGATGCTAAGGCCGTTGAGTGTCACTGAATTAAATGTACATCACTTGCATATATTTTAATCACACCAATATATATGGATTTAGCTTACATTTTTTCATGATTAGAATATAATGATTACTATTCATGACCACATTTCTAATTTTTTTTGGATTGGGTATTTTGCCTTGGAATTTGAATATTTTGTTTTTTGTACTTTAAAACTTTGAATTTTAGAACATTATATTTTTCATCTTTGAATAAACATAAAAAAGAATTATTAGCATGACATTAATGGATATGTACTAATTATATATAATTTTATGCATATATATATATTTGATTATAAATGTATTTTCCACATGTAACTATGATTTTGTAACTATTTTTCATATGGCCTTGCATATGCATTGAAGTGTGCATGATTGTGTGATTTGATTCTTTAATAATTGAGTGTGCATGCATGTCATATGTCATTAAAATATATATTTATGTACTTATATTTGTACACTACTTGATTTTGAATTACTTTAAACCTTTTTAAAACTTGTACTCTATATAAAATCCCGTTATGTATTATTTGTATATCTTTATTCTAATTTTTTATATGACATGTGGGTGCACTTGTATGTTAAGTGTCTCCAATATTATCATGTATTTTATTAAATATATATTAATTTATATCATGTGACTATTTTAAACTATTATAAATATTATATAGTATGCTAAGATGTACTTTAAAGTAGGACCAGTGGATACCCCCTTTAGTTCAAGGAATGAAATAATTGAGCGTGTCATATCAAAATAATATATCATATGTTTGTATAATATATTTTTATTAAATGACAATTGATTTTATTATTGTTATTATAGTATTATGATTTATTTTTTTGAAAATATATTTTAATAAAATCCTAAAAAATATTCAATAGATCGTGTGTATAGGTAAGTAAGCATAAACTTTAGCATCTTTGAAGAGGTTAATTAATATGATAAAAATAGTGCAATGTGGAATAACACATTGTCTGTGTTCCAATACAAATCATGGGTTGTAATATAATTATGTTTTTCTTGATATATTACATGTGTAATTTTGGAGGATTAAGTAAAAAAGGTTTAAAATTTTTTAAAGGAAAAAGTAAACTCATATAAATAGATTGGTTGAAAAAAACAAACTATATTTCATCTGCACATTGAAAATTTATAAATTTTTATATTTGAGATAGATACCAAGCCATAAAGGATATTAATAGGATTTACTTGGTTTTAATAGGTTACTTACAAATTATAATCAAAGTACGTGCCACCCCTAGTAAGTCAATAAACTCAAATTTTGACTTATGTAATTTTTGAAAAAAAATGCATTTTGATGTATTTAAATGGTTTTTTGAGGTTATGTGGTCATGTCATCACTGGGATGATCCTATCAAATGGAAGTTAAATATTTCTATTATATCATGGAATCCTTCATGATTTTCTCTAGATTATTTCAAACTCATCCACAAACTTGTCTTAATGGGACTAGACCTATCCTTAGGAATGTGGTCCCGTCTATATGAAAAGTAATTTTCTTTTAAAATGTTCTTTTAATTAAGTTGATTATATTTCAATATAATGTTTTTATGTTAATTTTGGTTTTAAGTTGATATGCAAGCTATGGAGTTTTATCATAGTCACATGATGGAGACTATGTGGGATCTAACATTACTTAATGATGAGAGAACAACATTAGATACAGTTAGCCTTTGGCATGTTTTTTTAGTTGGACCTAATGCCATATGATATGAATATGATGGACACTTTAAATGATTAGTGGTATTCATATACATGTACCTTCTATCTCCCTATTAGGAAAATGAATATTACTTTGGAGGATGTGTGACGTATTATGTGATTGTTAATTGTTGGATGGAGAGAAAAACTAAAAGGTGTTGGTGGGAAATCCCATATTTACTATGTCAAATTATATATGATGGTACATTCTTGGGGATAAATTATTCCCTTAGAGATACTATTAGTTTTTTATTAGAGATTGTGTTGGTGAATTTTATGCTCTTACATAAATTCATCTATACAAGGTGTTCTAATTAATTATTTTTCATATTCTTGTCATTTTTAAAAATATATTAGGAGAGATAAGATATTTAATATTAGTATGTTATTTTTTCTATTATTCTAAAAAAGGAATACAAGTGAGGAATGGGTTGTGTAATTTATACATTGTTTAGCTCAGTTTATTCTTCAATATTATACCATTCATCTTGATTTTTACAATCACAATCATATATATCAGATTCATACTATTGATTAGCATAAAAAATTAGTCCATTCATTATCATAATCATAAATTTTATCATTACTAACAAAAATTAAATGTAAAGGATGATCACCAATGAGCATTTAAAATTTAGATACATATTGAGAACTGATTTTAAATTTTTTAACCATAGTATAGAAAATATGACAAATATAAAATTTAATTATTTAAAAAACTAACAATAAAAAACTTAAGGTTATCAATGGGTGCAGTTAGGCAATGTGTGTTTTTTTGTAGGCTCTCATATATATTGATCCTAGCTGTAAATAGTGCATATGGATACAAAGGCACTAACTATAGATGATTCCACTAGTTTATTATCTAAACTATCTTCTATCTTCGGGTACATTAAGAGTAAAATTTTAGTTCTATCTGATTACTAGTGAAATATAATAAAAAAAAACAAATAAAGGATTCATATGAATGGAAAATAAACACTAGGAATTTTTTGATATATCGTGAGGTACTAAAAACTAGAATGTTAGGTTGTGGAGCTAAAAGATTCAACTATTGCAGACATGGAGGAGGTTGCTGAGTTCTAGGGATACCAGCATTGGTAGTAGGACCGACGTCGGTCATCTATAGTGCAGAAGGGCAACCGACATCGGTAGGATGTCAGCCGACGTCGGTCACCTCCAGGCAGATAGGGAACGATGTCGATCACTTGTGACAGTTCTAGAACTGTTCATTACACGGATAGTTAGTTCATTGAACCGAGTGTTTACATGCTAAGGGATAATTATAGTCTCGAGCTACGTGTCTAATTATTGTAAATTAAGAGTCTAAGTTATTGTTTAATTTTGGGATCTATTTATAGAACCATTGGCATGTATTGTAATTAGTGCAAATAGAGGAAGGCAAGGAAGATCCTTCCAAGTGTAAGATCATTTGAGTTCCAGGTTGTTGCAAGCTCATGGGAGAAGATATACATGGTAAGTAAGATCACTTTGAGATCTACTTGAAGTAATTTGAGTACTTGTGTACTAGCAGGGTTATTACTGACTGGTTGGAGGTGAACACCAATTCTATGTTTGAGTTGTGTGTTGGGACCATTTTTGGTAGGAGAGTGAACTCTTGAAGAAAATTATTGTGTACACTTGAGGTGTGGGAAGCTTCTGAGAGGTGTGGAGAAGAAGTGGCATCTTCTTTATTGTATTTTCTTTTTTAATGAGTATTAATACAAGATTGTGTATTGTCTCTCATATTCTGTGTTATTTGTGAATTCTAGTTACTTGTTCATTCTAGTATAATTCCATGTTTAGTTGCTTATACAAGGTAATCATATTGTGCTCTTTCTGAGGAGCAAGATCCTGACAAGTGGAATCATAGTTTGTTGTTCTTGGTTCCCCATCAATTGGTATCAGAGATTTTGGTTGGGTTACTAACAAGTTGTTTCAGATTTGGTTAGTGTGTGTTGATTATAGGTTACTCACAGGGATTTCTGTTTGAGTGGGATTATAGCAATGGTAGAAGAAAGTAAGCTACGAATAGAAAATTTTAATGGAAGGAACTATCAATTATGGAGGATGCAGATAGAAGATTATCTATATCAAAAATATTTGTACTTGCCGTTGGGTGGGGTTGCATGCAAGCCCCTGGATATGAAGGATGAAAAATAGGAGGTTCTTGATCGAAAGGCTCTAGGATCTATAAGGTTGAGCCTTGCATCGTCTGTGATTTCCAACTTATCATAGGCTAAGACAATGGTAGAGTTGATGAAATATTTGGCAAATTTATATGAAAAACCCTCAGCTTTGAATAAGGTATTTCTTATGAAGCAATTATTTAATTTGCAAATGTTGAAAGGTGGATCTGTACATAGTCATCTTAGTGATTTCCATGGTTTAGTAAACCAGTTAAATTCAATCAATATTGTTTTTGATGATGAAATTAAGGCTCTCTTAATCTTATGCTTATTACTTGAAAGTTGGGAGAGTTTGGTAATGGCAGTTAGTAATAATGCGTCTGCTTCAAAAATCTTAAAAGTGGATGATGTTGTGAGTGTAATCTTGAATGAAGAAATTCACAAAAAATCACAGGTGAATCATCAGGAAATGCTTTGAGTGTGGAAAGTAGGGGAAGGCAAAGAGAGAAGATCGAGCATGGGAGATCAAGGTCTAAGATAGGCAGGAGATCCAAGTCCAGGTATGGCAGAATAACCTACTAGAAATGTGGAAAGCAAGGGCATCCAAAGAGAGATTTTAGGTCAGATGAAGATCAGCATGAAGGACATGAAGAAGCAGGTGTTTTAGGTATTGTTGCAAATGTTGTTGCATAGGATGCTCTGGTATGTTCCTTAGATACAGTAGAATCTTGGGTTTTAGATTCTGGTGCCTCTTTCCATGCATCCCCAAATAGGGAATTTTTTAATGAGTATGTCCAGGGAGACTTTGGAGAAATTAATTTAGGGGATGGTAAGCCTTATCAGGTGGTTGGCAAACAGAAAGTGAATCTAAAATTATAGACAGGTAACACATGGGTGTTGAAAGAGGTCATGCGTGTCCCAATTCTGAAGTGGAATTTGATTTCTGTTAGAAAGTTGGGTGATGAGGGTTGCACAGTAACTCTCACAACAGACTCTTGGAAGGTTACCAAGGGTGCACTTGTTGTAGTAAGAGGTAAGAAAGTAGGTACACTTTATCTATCTACTTGTATTAGTGATTCTCTTTCTGGCTTATCTACTTTAGTTGTATATTTGAAGATGTGGCTTAATAGGTTTGGTCACATGAATAAGAAGGGGATGCATGTTCTTGAGTCAAAGGGTATGCTTTCAAATTTGAAAAGCATGGATCAAGGTTTCTATAAGCAAAGGAAGAAAGTGACGTTTCTTGAGAAATTTGATGTTCATGACAAGAATGAGAAAGCCTTGGCTTTCAAGGAGAAGGTGACAGATAGAGATCAGCATAAGGGGTTGAAGAATTTTGAGCAGAGGAAGGTTGATTTGGACAGGGTTTTGATCCAAAAGGATCTCGCGGGTAAAGGTCATCACTCACAAGTAAAACATAGAGACCAACATCGGTTAGAAAACCAACATCGGCTATGTGCAGCCTGATGTCAGTGACTTAGGATAGATAAACACCAGTGTTAATCAGGGAGAATCAACGTCGGTGATGAGGCAGTCGCATGGAACTGACATCGGTTGGGTGTAGACTGAGATGTGATCGGCATCGGTCACTGAGATGAATTTTGGGTGGACAGCAAGCTATCAAGGAGTCTCAAGCACCCATATGGAGGACTTAAAGGGTAAGTAAGCCTCAAATTCATCATTTCCCTTCTTTACACTACTTGTTGCTCACTTATGGTAAAGAACCAGGAAGTTATTAAAGAAGCAGAGTAGGTAGATCCAGAAAATAATGGGAGCTTGGCATGGATGAAGGATGTGATTCCTTAGAGAAGAACCAAATGGGAGTTTTGGGTGGAGTTGCCAGCTAGAAGGAAGCACTGAGAGATGAATGGATGTTTAGGATAAAGAAGAGTGAAAACGGACATGTGAGACGGAAGGCTAGGGTATATGGTCTTGAATAAGTTGTAGGACAATGGAGGTTTGACCATTGTGTTTCTCTTTACCAAGTTGGATAATATTAGCTACATTATCCTATTAATGTATTGTGTGCTTGTTGCAGGGTTACACTTATAGGGAGTTACTTAACTAAAGGTAAAGCTAGTTCATAAGTATGTCATGAGGAATCTAGGAGCAACAAGATTCTTTGGCATGAGTGTGTTCTAGGGACATGGAAGGTCACAAGTTGACTTTGTTTTAGGATGATTGTGTGAGACCGGTTAGCACACTGATGGTTGGACAGTTCTATGAATAGTGTCTTGATTCACATAATGAGGTTTATACATGTGTACAAAACCTGAGTTTTCCCAAGTAGTGGGAGCTATCAAAAAGTTTGGAGCCAATTCAAAAAAGAAGCACTGGAGGGTAGTTCAGTGGAGTCTCAGGTATCTGAGAAGGACCAGCAGTAGGTCAACATGCTATGCAGGGTCAAGTTATTTTCTACATGGTTTGTGGATGTGGATGTGGCAGTTGATTTGGATGACAGGAGGTGCACCATAGGATTTGTGGCGGTTAGTCTTCAACAGTGATCTTGAAGATGGATACAAAGCCAAGGGAACAAACTAGATGATGTACAGGTACAGGTACAATTGCAGCTATTTATCTCCAAGTGGGAGATTGTTAGGTTGTGGAGCTAAAATCTTCAACTATTATAGACATGGAGGAGGTTGCTGAGTTCTAGGGATACTGGCGTTGATAGTAGGACTGACATCGGTCATCTATAGTGTAGAAGTGCAACCGACATTGGCAAGATGTCGGCCGATGTCGGTCACCTCCAGGTAGATAGGGCTCGCCTATGGTAGTTCCAGAACTATTCATTACAAAGATAGTTAGTTCTTTGAACCAAGTGTTTGCATGTTAAGGGCTAATTATAGTCTCGAGCTGCATGTCTAATTATTGTAAATTAAGAGTCTAAGTTATTGTTTAAGTCTGGGATCTATTTATAGACCCATTGGCATGTATTGTAATTCATGCAAATAGAGGAAGGCAAGGAAGATCCTTCCAAGTGTAAGATCATTTGAGTTCCAGGTTGTTGCAAGCTCATGGGAGAAGATCTACATGGTAAGTAAGATCACTTTGAGATCTACTTGAAGTACTTTGAGTACTTGTGTACTGGCAGGGTTATTACTGACTGGTTGGAGGTGAACACCAATTCTATGTTTGAGTTGTGTGTTGGGACCATTTTTGGTAGGAGAGTGAACTCTTGAAGAAAATTAATGTGTACACTTGAGGTGTGGGAAGCTTCTGAGAGGTGTGGAGAAGAAGTGGCATCTTCTTTATTGTATTTTCTTTCTTAATGAGTATTAATACAAGATTGTGTATTGTCTCTCATATTCTATGCTATTTGTGAATTCTAGTTACTTGTTCATTTTGGTATAATTATGTGTTTAGTTGCTTATACAAGGTAATCATATTGTGCTCTTTCTGAGGAGCAAGATCCTGACAAGTGGAATCATAGTTTGTTGTTCTTGGTTCCCCATCATAGAATCCATATATAGTGTAGTTGAATTACTTGAGTTTTTGGTCAATACCCTTGAAACCATGTTGTCATTAAAATTAATAACCACTTTTCCTAAAATGACAACCTTTTTGAGTTTTAAAATTGTTAGAACACAATATATATCAAAATAAAACACAAGAGAAAATGAAATCATAAAGTATGGGATTAAAAATAAAGGCTCAAGTTAAGCAATGTGTTTTACCATATTTTAGACAAAACAATAAATGAATTAATAAGTATTTATTATGTATATATAGGTGTAAAATTAGAAAAATAAAAAATTTAAATATATATAATATTCAATTATTCTAATTGTGATAAATTTATAAATATAGAAAGGTTATATTTTTATAAAATATAAAGAATAGATATAATTATCTTGCATAATGTTGTGTTGACCATTATAACTATCTGACTATGTAAATTAGAAGAAGAGGTGATTATATAGGCTTGGTATCAGGAAAATAATAAAAAACTAAATGTTTTTATTATTATGTCAAACAGTAAAGGAGAAGATGGAAAAATAAGTAAAGACACAAGTAGATGTAACTACCAAAGCATAGGAGGGGATAGAAATGAATACAATGGTTGGAGTCATATCAAATATATATATGGTTTATTAAAAAGAAAAATTTGTAAAATAGATCAAGTAGGTGAATAAGGAACCAATTCCTAAAATTTAATAGCCTTTAGGCACATCACAATGATTAGGATCGACCCAAGGAGGGGAATAAGTAGAAGTATCACAAGACAAACCAAAATATAGTATCAACTAGATGTGGGATGTCCAAGCCCAAAATATTTGATGAATGATGTCACACTCTTGGTCTCTTATATACATCACTAACTAGTTACATCACTAACTATTATGACATCATTTTATTTATCCATAATAATTCAAGAGGTGACACTTGATGTGGTCCAACTCACCTTGTTAAATAATATTAAAGGATCTACTACATTTTAACAACTAATTAAACAAAATAAATTTTATTTGAATCAAGACAATATCTAGTTAAGAAAAAATGTAGACTCGCATGAATACCTAGCCAAGCCCATGAAAATAATCAATGATATATGTCCAACAATAATGGTTAAAGTTATAGTAGACTAGGTGATGTTTGAGGAGAAGAAACTCACAATTCTACTTGCTCACCTCACAATGGACTGGGTGGATACACATAAACTAAAAATCTAAGCATATAGTTAATAATTGTGGTTTGAAACAAAAATAATGTTCAAGATCTTCAAGAAATACAACCAATTCCTTGACATTATTATGCATCAAACCACATAAATTTCTCACAACATGCTTGATTGGAAACATCAGCTTTTAGACACTTGGAATGAAGTAAAGTTGGATTTCTCTAAGGTTGACAAATTCAATGAAGTAATAGAGTGTTAAACATCCACACTAGTTTAGATGGATGTTGTATTGAATGAGTCTCTAACCTCAAGAGATAATGTCATGGAGTGGATATAGACATGGGAAAATGAGATTCTCCACTACACAATTTCTAGCATATAGACACAATAGTATGAAAATAAGATGAGGATATGTCAAAATACAATCAACTTAAGGTCACTCATCATAGGGACGTCATTTCTACCATAGAGGATGAATACATCTAAACCATTATGTAAATCTAATATTTCATACACACATTGATTAACATGGTGATGGAAATCCTAATAGATTGGCTATAATTTAAGCATGCCATATCACATCTAGAGAACTCCATTCATGATATCATTTATGAACCCTAATTCATTCCTATTTATGGTCAAATTTTTCTTATTCTTAGAATGGGGACCCTCCTTTTTTAAATCTTTAAAAAGTGCCCGAGATGCCAAGCATATTAAAATGTATGACTACATAGAGAATTGATTTAATACTTCTATAATTTTTCTAGTTAATCATTCCTTTTACAATAAGGATTAATAATTAGAGGTATTCAAATTATTACAAGTTTTCTTAAATTTTTAGTCAACAATGAAATATTGACCATGGATGGTTTAATGATATGCAAATAGGATTTTGCAAAATTCTTAGAGGAAAACTACCAAGTTCACACACTATGTGGCATCATCTAGAACGTTCATGAGAATATAGCCATTGGAAAAAAAAATACTGGATACACATCATAATATTATGCCCCATAGGATATCTCATACAATATAAGTTACCATGTATCCAACACACATCTAGCCATAGTGTAGAATCATATGAGATGTCACTGCATGTATAAATGGTAATCAACTAGACCTGGTTCACCTTCTTAGCTGATGCATGTCCCCCTTGGGTTTGTGTAAGGTTACCACATGTCCATGCCACATTACATCTATCCAAATCTCATAAGAGTTCACAAGGTAGACATGTAGTTTCACCTAAGTTATCCAATCAAGGTATGGTGATAAACAAATATCTAAGGTGCCTTCAAATAATCACACTTGGTAAAATAACAAACAAAATCCCATGAGAATGATGCATGCCCCCTTTGGGCACATGCAATTATGCCATGCATCATTCCTACACTATTTCTAATTGAGATCCATGAGATTACCTTTAAGAGGGATACTGGTCTCCACCTAAGCCATCCAATTAGTGCCAAGTTGTTGATAATTGTTGAAAATCCTTTCAAAGGGGACACTTGGAAAGAAAATCTATGATTTCCTACAAAATTTATGCTTGGCAAGGAAAGTTATTATTTCTCATGAGATTGATGTGTGGCATGCCCATAGCCAATTATAATTGAATAGGTTCACCAAAGACCTTACTATGGATTAAAAGGTGCCATGTGGTGAGATGCAGATTGGTCATCATGCAAAGATACATCCTAAGAGTTTGTGAGGAAATAAAAAGGTGCCATGTGTTTGAATTTCAAGCCAACTAGGTAGATTAGTCATGTTTAATCCATGCAATTACTTAGCTATATCTGAGGTGGTATCCACATGTCAAAACATGGCAATATTTATATTTGAAGCTAAAAATGATGTAAAATCAGAGATGAATTAAATGTAAATTTGAATTATGGTAAAATTAATTACCAAAATCAATAGTTTGAAGTTGTTTCAAATATATGCAAGGTTAACAAGCTTACCATTAATACAAAATGAACCAAGATCACCATCAACATTACATTAATTAGAGTGATATTTTAAAAGGCTATATAATCAAGACTATTGTTATTTTGCATTTCAAATCTATATGCATTTGCTTTCTCTATTGTATGCATTCTGAAATTTTGATAAAGCACAAGGTGTTTGTAAATAGCATCCTTGACTGCCATTATTGAAGCTCAAAAGTTGTAGAAGGGTATAAAGAGGCATTGATTACTACTTTAAGTATTTAAAAAGATGGCACAAGCAGGTCTTTCTACTTTAGGTAAGGGTGTTTCCTTTGGGAATGATAAATTTATATTCCAAAATGGTATTTTAGTAGTCTTCAAGGATACTAAATTCATTCTTAAGGCCATAACATCTAGTAGCATGCAATATAATAACATATATTTCAATGTGGAAGTATATAAGGTTGTTGATGAGGATGAAACCATGCCTCATATAATTCAACTATCTATGGATATCCTCTCCATCAATGCAATTGGTCTTCACAAGGCCATAACCAAGTTATAGATCATGTCATGTTTTGAACTAGTTTATGTTATTTTTGAGAGGTCAAAATGCAAATATGGGCTGATCAAGTAAATATCCTAAAGGATCCCTATTATTTTCATAATAATACCAAGATTAGATAAGTATTATGACCTTCCTTCCACATAGATAGAGTATAACCAAGTCATCATCGACAACTAGTATGAAGTGCATTCCTTGGAGAAGGTCTTGTCTTCATAGGTGACTGACCCAATAGGAGATATTCTCATGGATGATCAAGGAAACTTTCCCATCCAAAAATTTAAACATGGAGTTAGAATTTTCCTATCCCTCTTCAATAGAATATTTGGTAATGGTAATCCACACATTACCTATGTAGACATAAGGGCTATTTTGTTACTATAGATCATCTTAAAAGACCGACAAATTCCCCCACATAGGGAAATTATCAACAATAATTTAGTGTATGTAATTGAAAACACTTGTAATAATGGTGCCCCTTTTTCATGATGATCTAATTGATATATTAAATATATGCAACTACTCAACTAGGTTAGAATTTATGGTCTCCTAAGCATCAAGAGGTTATGCCTCAACTCTTCTCTATAAAACATATTCATTGTTTTAGAGACAACATAAGAGTGATTTAAGAAGAGTTATACCCAGTGGTTTACAAATTGATCACTAAATTCAAGATGTAGGGGGTTTCCCCATAAGTCAAGGAACTTTTTAGAGACATAAGCAGCTACTGGTTATACCCAAATTACATAGTCATTAGAATAGGAGTAAAAGAGACCCCTTTTAGACTACCAAGGTATGTACCAATGAAGCTAGCTAAGCAAGAGATGGCCTATCAACTTATGAATGGAGTTGATGGAGTTTTTAAGAAAAATAATAAGATGGTCCCCCATAAGGTCCCTTACAAATTTGGGATGACCAGGATTACCAAGTGGAATGACATTATTATAGTTTATAGGCCTAAGTACTCTTACCTATTGCCTAAAGATGACTTCAAACCATGGGATCCTAACAATGTCATTGCCAATCATCTATTAAAATTAAATAAATACGTAGTAATAAATTACAAACATAAAGAATAAGTTCATGAATGGAAATATAAAGAAGCTTTGACTGATGAGGTGGTGCTCTAGAATGCTACAAATAAAAAAATTTGAATTGAAGATGAGACTGGATAGAGAGAAAAAAGGAAGATATTGTTAGGTATTGGCCACCACCAACCCATGATAAAATGTTTGATGCTAATGATGGGGAAGGAAAAGATGAAGAATATGAAGACAATATTTCTTTTATTAGAAATAAAATAAGGAGGCCTCCATAAATTACCACTTCAAGTAGTCAGGACTTGCCTCTAAGCCTTGAGTAAAGAAGATCCATCAATCAGCCTGACCCCTCCCAAGGGCCCATATTAATATATGTATCTGCTATGGAAGCTAATAAAGAAAGCTTAAGTCAACCCAACCCTACTGCTTTTTACCTTGAGGAATTGCAACAAGGTATTGAGCTCTCCATGGAATAAATATGTGCACTTGATGGTAGAAGCATTGGAAGTGTTTATAAGAGGAAAAGAGATCCCAAGACTATGATGAGAAGAGAATTAACCCCAAAATTATCTTATCAAGTGATTATTGCTACCACTAACACACCTTAGGCTACCCTTGGAGCACTGGATCATAATTTATGTACCTTCCTACTACCTTACTTCATAGTTACAAGTGCATATGCTTCTACTTTTATGTTTGTTCTTCCTACTATTGTTCCCCCATTGGATCCAATGTCATCAACCTCTCCAACTACCACTACTTAACCTTTAGTTGACACTAACATAAGCCAAGCTACTAGTTCCTTAGGATTTATGATCCCTCACTTCATTTATTATGCTACTAAAAATATTACATCTTCATCAATCTCCTAATGCACTAGTGTTAGTTAAGTTGTGGTTCAACTACTCCCATGCAATAATAATTAGTGCTTCACTTACTATTAGTTCCCCTACATCTCTAAGGCCATTAAGGCCCATTAAATAAATCTTCACCTTTCCAAATCCACCTTTTCCTACACCCCATTCAATATTACAATGACTATAAAGGTGAATGTGCCTAAAAAATTGCCTTCATTTATCCTAAATATGGGCCCTATAATAATTCAATTTGGTACACTTGGGTTAATAGACCTGATAAATTTGTTACATATTAATTATAGATATTTATCCTTTACCTCAACCTAAGACCTCTATTGTATCCACCTATAACAAATATAGTGCCTATTATTATCCCAAATTGAGTCAGAGATATTATGCTAGCATCTAGACAAGAGAGACCTCAGGTAGTCCTCTCTACACCACAAATTGACATGATATTTGATGCTACTATAGGAAAACTGAAAAGAGTGATGAGAATTTATGTTTAAAAACCATAATATAGATAAATTAAGGTCCATGAAAGTGAAGATTCTCTCTTTACTTTAAGAAAGAGGAAGATTGGCCCTAGTGAAGTAGATGAGTATGCAAAGGACCCTATATCCATGGTCTAATCTAATGCATAATCCATAGTGGCCTTGATGAAAGGAATGTAGATAGAGATAAAGAGATTGAGGGAACAAGTGTTACCTACAGTGCCTAAAAACACTATTATTTTGGCAATTAAAATAGTCATTAATGTATTTAATTTATACATGGTCATGAAGAGAAGACAAGAAGATGACACTTTGTAGTATAATGTGGTCATTAAATCTAACCAAAAACATACACTCTATGATTCCAAGTTGTAAAAACTAGCTAGAGTTACAAGGAGAAACAAGTTCCCAAACCTTAAGGTATTTTTACTTGAGGACATCATCCTAGTATAAACCATAATGATGAATAGAATAAGGATATTGAAAAGGTGAGTAGAACATGTTAAGGATGTAACTACATCCTTATAAAAGATAGAATTCAAGATTCTCCTCTTATTGAAAGATGTTATGGTCACTAAGATGACTAAACTTGATGTTAACTTCATGGATGACCAAGAAGTAAGGGATTAAATGAATGTATTTATTTCCAAATTCTAATAGGATAGAGGTATTTCCAAGACTACCACTGAGGTAATGAACATTTTGGCTATTTCTAACCAAATACTAGAGAGAGTCGAGGCCATTTAAAAGGTGCTAAGGCTTGTACTTTCAAAGCATGGTAGGCTTATCAAAGAAGTGCTTGATTTATTCTAGCCTATGATCTTGCATTTCAATAATATTGACCATGATTACTTAGTGTGCATATAAATTTGGACAAAGGAAGAGGTACATAAAAAAAGTCAACAATAACAAGCTCATCAGCAACCTCCTTTAAGGCCTTGAGCAATATTTGGCTTGGTTTTTTAAATTTAAATTTTGAATATTCCATTGTAATATGTGGAATTTTAGCCACTTGGCTATATGTTTTCATCTTTTAATGGACCCACTTCAAATCATATATGCAATTTTGAGGCCTATATATAGGGTTATTCCCCCTCATTGTAAATAGGAATAGCTGTTATAGAATTAATACAAAAGAGATAAGAATTCAAGAGATTCTATATATGATTTATTATGTATTCTATGGTTTCTACTTATCATGATTTTAGATAATTAATGGTTTCTTTTCTGATAAGTGATCCGACAGTAAAATCAATGTATCCATCTATTGGTTTGAGTTTAACACTAGGCTAATAAATCTACTAGTATATGTGCTTTATTTTCATCTTATTTACAGTTGAATGTGCTTGTGAAATTTAATGTGAATGAGTATATTTTTTTTCAATATATGGTTTTATATATATGCATTTCCTTTCATTTTAAGTCTCAACTGTGTTCATTTGTAATGAGTAATACACTAGGGTTAGTGAATGCTAGTTTTCATGTTATTGTCATAGAAGTTAAAAGAATTGAAATATTTGACCATCTAAAGAAAAATATTTTTTTTGTATTACCTTGCTTACCTTTGGATCTACCACATGACTCACTTTAGTTCATTTTATTTTATAAATATTCATGGTTTATTTATGGTTGGGCAATAATTGACAAAGTTTAGAGCAATTTCACAAAGATTAACCTGTTGTCCCTATGCAGGGTCTACTTGTAGACTTACAAGTGGTGTCCATATCTCTTTTATTTTTATATTTCAAGTAGGATTTTTATAATCCACTCAATCCAAAAGTCTTCCAAGAATTAAAATTGAGTTCAATACTTTCCCCCATTCCCTAGTGACATAGGGAGAACATTAAGTGCATTAATAAGAAGGGAAACATTGGCACTAGAAGGAGGGACGTATGTAATTACTTTCATGCATATTAGTGAAATTGTAGTGTACTTAATTAAATATATGCATAATTGTTTCAAATTACACAAATATTGTTAAAGAACACTAAAGATCTACATTTTTTATATGAATCTTTGCATTCTTTAAAGGATTTCATCAAGGTTAGTGTTCATTCATATAAAAATGGTAAATAAATTAGATATTTGTCTAAATTTATGCAAAGATAGGTGAAATACCCTATTCTTTAGGCATATTGAAGGTTATTTTGGTCATCTTTGGAAAGGTTTTCATAAATTTGGTAAGTGATCTAGATATTTGTGAGAATTTGTGCAAAAATCAATTGCCAAGACATCACTTATACTAAATCTAGGCCTTTAAGATTGTAATTTCTCTAATTTGGTCAGGATTGAGTAAACCTTTGCATAGTTTTATGCTGAAAGATGTTTTAAAATGATTGAACACTTTTAGGTTGTTAAATTAGGCATTGAAATGTTTTGAAATGCTAGTCTAACACTGATCTTTGAAGTATAATGTGTGGAACTAAAAGTATTTGTGTAGGTATTGAAAACTCTAAGGTTAAAAATCTTAGATCCTCAAAGACCAAGGTAAAAGCTATTTAATCTGAGGATTTTTTGTAAAATATTGATTAATCTTTGTAATATTTGTCATATGTGATCTTACCTAAAAATTTCTTTTATTTTTTGGTTATTAATACCCGTTATGCATTTTGGAGTAGCCTAAGATTGGAACTAGATCTGTATATGAACCAAGGTCCCTTTAACATCCCTACAAACCCATAAGAAGGCTAGAGAAGATAAATATAAATGTAAGAAGTCCAAGACATAGACAAATTATCCATTTAACTAAAATTTTCCACCCCTCTTGCCAATCATGGCATGGTTCCCTTGCTCATCCATCAATATCCCTGGAGATGTGCATGATTTGTCAAGGAATCCAAAAAATTATTTTCCTCTCTTTACCCCCACCAATAGAGTATCAGTTGAAGAGAATATAAAGTTGTTTAAATCATCTTTGAGGTTGCTTAATGTGATTCTTGAGGACGTGGCTTGTCATATCTTTCCCTTTACATTCTGAGATGTGGCTAATGATTGTATATTCAACTTACCAAAATATTCCATTATGGGATGGGATTAGTTTAATGATACTTTTATTTCCCAATTTGGTAGGGTGGCAAGCCTAGGAGTTGTGTATCAATAGTTCACTGCCCTCAAAAGGGACATAAAGGAACTAATTAGAACATTCAATGCAAAGTTTAAAAATATGTATTGCATGACATACCCACCCTATAAGTTGAAAGGAAATTTAGCTTTAGAAATATAAAAAAAATGCCTTAGACCTGATATACTTGTCTTCCTAAGAAGAGCCTAAATATTGACATGTTGCCTTTATCATATGCTGAAGCCATCCATATTAATGAACAAATGCGCCCATAGGGACATCCTACCTTTTTTATACCAAATAATGACCAAATTTTTCCTACTATAAATTTCATACTTATAATGAGTTAGAATCTACCTACATTAAACCAACTACCAATAATTAATTAGTTTCCATTAAGCCATACTACACCTAACTAATAACTAGGATTCTTCGACCAAGTAAATGCTAAAGCACATCCCTAGATCAACATCAATCAAGCACTAGTGCTTTTAAATAACACAAATTTTTAAATTTTGACACAAAATAAGAATTAAGAACCTTTTAAAGGATAATTAGATTCAATACAAAGAACCATTCAAAAAATAACTAATGATTTCTTGGATGTTAAGAAATATATGGGTAATAATAGTGATAGTTATCATAGAAATTATAACTTCTAGAGATATAATATACCATTTAGTATGCCTAAAAATAATAGTGATTCCCCCTTGAGCAAGTTTCATAAGATCAACATTTGTGAGTTAGCCTTACCCAATTGGTGCTAAGTACATAATACTGCTAGACTTGGAGAACTAGAATGTGTTAAATTCTATCATGTATTTGAAGACATTTAGATTCAAATGGAGGGGTTTGATATGAATCCCACTGATCAATTTAATGCTAAAGGATCTAAAAATACCAATGATACTTCTAAAGCTTAGAATATAGTCCTCATTATTGAGACCTATGATTTTCCCAATAAAGATAAAAATTAGCCTGAAGATAATGTCAAGGAATTACATGCTTTCCAATGATAATAGAGGATAAACTATGATTTGAGAAGTAAAGGTCAAAACCCACCTCTGAGAACTTTCACCCCACCTAATAAAATAGATTCACCTCCTGATGATGGCACAAAAAATAATCCTACATCCCCTAAAGGTAAGGAAAGCTAGCCAACAACATAAGCTCCCTACACAACATCAAAAGGTGGATATAACATAGCGGAAGATATGAAAAAGAGCAAGGAAAACATAACATTTCATGAACTTAATCAAATAAATGAATAATTTTATTTGTTATTGAAATCATTAAATGAAAATCCTAGCTCTAACAAAGCTAAATCTGATCATGCAAATGTTAATGTATAAGAGTAAGCATGAAGTTCCACTATTTATGTTGATTGTAAGTATTTTTGGTAATAATATTCATAATTTTTTGATTGATTTTGGTTCTTCATATAACATTATGCCTTTGGGAATCTATGAAAAATTGGGATTAAACCTAGCCAATTCAGATAAGGTAGTGGTACAATTGGATAAATCAAGAATGAAAGTGGTGGGTGAATTATTAAATATTCACATGCATCTCATTCATGAACCCTAAATCCAGTAGTTCATCGATATTAAAGTCATTAGCATACATAAGGAAAAAATTTATATATTTATTCATGATTTTACTAAATCCCTAAATATATATATGTCCATTAATTGTTCCCACATGTGGTTACCTTTACACAGGATTCCCAATCAAATCAAGATTAACCGGGAACCCAAAATGAAATACGTGGTCATTAAATATAATTCCAAAAATGAAAAGGTAAATTACCAATCCTTTGAATTATGTGTTTACACTTTGTAAAACACTAACATTGTCATAGATGACAAGGTAAAACAATAAATCAAAGGTCCCTGGACATTGCACTTTGATGGTGCATGAGCTAATCAAGGTTCTAGCATTAGAATTGTGTTGATAAATATTGAAGGAAAAAAATATCTATATTTTTATAGACTATAGTTCATTTATAATAATAAATTAGTAGAATATGAACCTCTTATTTTAGGACTTAAATTTTCAATCAAACATAAGGTAAAATAACTATTAGTTTATGGTGATTCAAAATTATATGTTAATCAGGTTAGAATCAAATATCAATGTAAGCTCTCTTATTTAAGAAATTATAAATTTAGAGTTTGAGATTTGATTGATTATTTTAACTCATAAAAAAAAATCTCTACCTAGGGAGAAAAACAAACTGATGTGTGCTCTAACTTCAACAACATCAAACCTAGTTCCTCTAGATCCTTTGAACTTGCAAGAGTCTTCTATGGAAATAATTTCATGCCCCTCTGTGCTATAAAATATCAATCACTTCCAAGTTTTTGATGATGATAAGTAGATAATTGAATTCCTGTGTAATTATGGCATATTTAAATCCCACATGTTTGATTAATAGGATGAAAATTCTATATAAATTTTAAAGGATAATGAGGATAGAGTAATCTAACTCAAGGAGAATCAAATACCCAAGGGTATGATCTCCTTGGAAAGAATGTTTGACCTGGATAAACAAAGAACTAATTCAAAACAACCCAAGGTGAGCATAAATGATTATAAGTAATTTGACCTAGGAAATCTTAGGGATGATCAAAGTGTCAATAATGGTTTAGTTTACACTGATGAAGATCTAAAGGAAGTCATTTCCATATTAACCATGTTTAAATATGTCATTTCCTAGTCATATGATGACCTTAAGATATTTGATACTAGTGTGATTACTCACACTATCCCCTTGAAAGAGGCCTAAAATCCATTCAAGCAAAGATAGAGGCCACTAAATCTAGTTTTGGAACCACTGATTTATAAAGAAGTGAATAAATTTATAGATGTAAGGATAATATTCCCCATATGACACTCAACATGGGTTACTAATCTTGTGCCAATCTAAAATAAGAACAGATAAATTAGACTCTATATTGATATTTAAAACTTGAATAAATCCTCTAAGAAGGATAATTATCCCTTACCATCTGTAGAATAGGTTATTTAGTTGGTGAGTGGGTATGGAATGATGTCATTCCTTGAAAAAAAATTAAGCTACAAGTAAGTCCTAGTGAATAAGTGAGATAAAATGAAAACTACCTTCACCACCAAGTGGGGAATGTTTGCATACAAACTAATGCCATTTAGATTGATTAACATAGGATAATCTATCAAATGAGAAATGGACCATGAAATTTAAGGATTAATTAGGAAGTGCATCATTATTTGCATGGATTATTTAATAATATTTTCTAAAAATAGGTGTGATCATATGATACATTAAGAATAAGTGTTGGAGAAGTAAAAAAGGTATGGCATTTAAACCCCAAGAAAAGTATCTTATGTGTAATTAAAGGAAAATTTCTAGGACATATAATCACCCAAGAAGGTATGAATATTGACCCTAATAAGATAAATTCAATTTCAAATGTAGAAATCCCTAATATTAAAAAAGAGTTGAAATCTTTCTTTGGCAAAATTAATTTTGTAAGAAAAATTATCTTTGGTTTTGTAGAAATCATAAGACCACTCAATGCAATGATGAAGAAAGATTAAATGATAGAATAGACTACTAAAAAAAATAAGGTATTTCAAGGCATTAAGGATTTTATTATTCAAGCTCCTATTCTAATAAGTCTTGATTTTAGTAAAGACTTTTATATATACTATTTTTCTTCCAATCAGACCATTTTAGTTGTCTTAACATAGAAAGATAATGACAAATAACACCCTATAGCATTCATGTTCACCTACTTGAATAATGTGGAACTTAACTATACTATTCTAGATAAACAAGCTTATGTTTTGGTAAAGTCCATCATGAAGCTCAAACACTACTTTCTAAAGAACAAAATGTATGCCATAGTGTCTGATTTAGCCGTCAATTTGGTGCTGGGACAAAATGAACATGGAGAAAGAAGAGGGAAGTGGATGACCAAGCTCAAAGAATATGATATAAAAATAAAATCTATTAAGTTAGTTAGAGGCTAAGGTCTAATCTAGATTATTGCAAATACTGATCCATGTATTGACATTTTTCAAGTTGAAGTACGTCAAGTGTCTAGTGATGGTTAGTACAAGGATATTATTCACTATTTGATGCATGGAGTGTGTCCTCCACACCTTAAAAGGGAGAAAAAAAGGTCCCTCAAGATGAGATCCTCCCATTTTATGATCAAAAGAGGAGTCCTCTATAGGAAAAGTTATGAGGGGATCTATTTAATATGTGTTTCAAGAGCTGAAGCCACCAAAATCATGAATGATTTCCATGATAAATTAGGAAGTGGTCATCCTTTAGGGTCTACCACAACAAATAAGATATTGAGAGTAGGATAATTTTGTACAACCTTATTCAAAGATGCCCATGATCATGTGTGAATGTTTCATCAATGTCAAGTGTTTGATCAATGAGAGATAGAGGTAGCCATGTCTTTGCAACTAGTGATTAAAAGAAGGCCATTTGCATAATGAGGCCTTGACTTCATAGGAATGATCAATCCTAACTCCTTAGTGGGATATAAATTTGTACTCACTACTACAGATTATTGAACTAGGTGGATTAAAGTAGTGTCCACCATGAATAGTAGAGAAATCAATGTCATGAAATCACTAGAACAAAATATCATCACTTGGTTTAAAATCCCCCTATCTTTGGCATGAAATAATGGCCCAACATTTGTGTTATCCAAATTCACTAAGTGGGCATATGACAATCAAATATTCATAAAGTCTTCTTCAAACTTCTACCCTTAGGGTAATATATTTGCATAATCTACCAACAAAATCTTGATGAATGCCATTAAGAAATATGTAGAGAATAAACTCTAAGAAAGGTAGTTCCTACTAAAGTATGATTTATAGGTAAATAAAATGAGATACAAGCAGACATTCAAGGCATCCCCATTCTTATTGGTCTATGGGTAGCAACCTATTTTTCTTATCACACTTAGGTTGCACACCTATGAGTTTATCTCTAAATATATGGATGATGATGAAAGAGTACAATCCTAAATACTAAACATCATCCAAATGGAATATGCCAGAGACAAAGGATTAAATAATCTTAGTAAGCATCAGGATGTTGTAAAGAGATGGTTAGATAAATGAGACAAAGTTAAAGTGTTTCACATATTAGACTTGGTCCTACTATGGGATAAGGCACATGGGAAGAATGGAAAACATGATAAGCTCACTCCTCTCTATATTGGAAAATATCAAGTGGTAGAGATACTAGGTAAAAAAACATTCAGGCTTAAAGACCTACAAGGATAAATTAACCTTAGCAATCAATGGGTAGTACATGAAACATTATTTCTCTATCACTCTATCACAAACTATAGAAAGATAATAAGCTTGTTTAGAGTTATAGTAGGTAGGATTAGAGTAGTTTCCTTTCCCACTTTGATTTCATGTTGTGTTCTTTCTTGTTTTTCTACTTTGATTTCTTGTTGTGTTCTTTCTCACTTTCCTACTTCAATTTCCTATTATGTCCTTTTCGACTTTCTCCTTGCTATTCATTTTTTATTTTGTGTTGTATCTTAGTAATAATTCCTTTGGACAAGAATGATGGACATTATCATTTATGTGCTGAGGATTATCATTAATGGCAAAGAAACCTTATGGTGTATATCATGTACTTTGAATATTAATGGAAATACAAGATTAGTAATATGAATCCCTTTTGCTCACATAGTTATCTTGAAAAATATGGCTAAGCACACAAAGTGATGATAATATTATTTGTACATATGGTATTTTCTAAAGTAAATGAGCACACTATGATAATCAAGTTTGTGCTAATTTTTTGTGATCTAAGTTTTAAGTCATGTCAATGAGTATAACAAATATTAAAAATGCATAAGATTGCTTCTCAGCTAGAAGTTTACTAAGTTTCCATACTTAGTTTAGTTGATAAAAGTTATGAGAAAATTATTTTTAGATAAGATGCCCATAAAAAATGTTTTGAAAGGCATATTGAAAGTTCTAAAAGGTCATTTTGGATGAAGTAAAGGTCACCTCTAATGTTTTAAAGGACACTTTGAGAAGCACCAAAGGGTACCTTAAAAAGTTCCATAAGTCACTTTCTATTTTGATGTTGACTAGATATAGCCTGGACCCAATAGCTTAAGTTATAACTTAAATCTTTATCATCATTGAAAAATGGACCCCTTAACCTAGAAATTATTGGCTTGAATAGTGATCAAAGGACTTAATATTTACTAATTCTTAAAATTTATATTATGTCCCAACTTGATCGGCTTTTAAGTTAATGTGTAAGTGACATGTGTCATAATCATAGAGCCTGCACTATAAATCAATAAAGCATTTTGAAGTCAAAAGGTCAATGAGAAATGCAATACTTATAAGTAACTCAATAGTAGAAATTGACAACAACATGTAGAAGGCACATGATAATTCCAAGTGTCACTCTCTCAAGAGTTTATTATATAAAAAGATTACACTTGTCAAGAGATCTGATGGTGAATAAATGATCATATAAAGGAGATCCAATAGAGAAAGTGGACCTAAATAGAAAAAAGTGATTGATGGTTATTGACATAGTGGTGAGTTAAATATTGATCATGTTTGAAAAGATCAAAAGAGTGAAATTGATCCAAAGATATATGAATCCATGAGATGGGAGAAAGAGCTCGAAATTTAATGACTAGGCAAAGATAAAGGTTGTGAATATTTTAAGATAAAATGGCACATAGAATATTGGATCAAGAAGATCAATGGATGTATTTTAAAGATGACAAAGCTAAAGTTTAGAAGTATATAAGGATCTAATAGAGAGCATGAACTTATTAGATATTTATCAAATGGATGTCATTTAAAATTAATCTAGTTAAATAGATACCATTGGATCATGGCACCAAAGTAAAGATCAATGATTTATATTTAAAGGTCGATTCATACCAATGGTCAAGCATTGGAACATGTAGGAATATGCAAGTAAGACATGAATCTCAACATAGACAATGAGATTGATCAATTTAAATGATAAAATATACATTAATGAGCATATGAATCAAAAATTGAGTCCATAAAATTATATATATAGTAAAGAGACCTTTAATTATGGTGTGATGCATGGAATCAAGATGCAAGAAACATATAGTTCAAGTCATAATGAACTAGAGTCTAGAATTGGCATGATGTGGTGTATTCTGAGTGTGAACACATCGAAGATATGGAACCCTAGATCATTTTTTTATATATATGATATCTAGGACAAAGAAAAATTGAGATGGAATAATTGCATTTGCTATTGAGCCAAGTTGAATATAGATAGAGGTAAAAAGTAAAAGACAATGAAGTGTGTCAAATATAAAATCATATAGATAGAACCAAAGGGGGAAAAAAGGAGTAGAGTGGTTAGTGAGGCAAATTAAGTGTGTCAAATAGATACATATCTAGACATATGACTAAAGGAATAGAGAGTAGAAGAGATGAAGAAAGGCACAAAGAGAATTTGTAGAGCATGATCAGTTATAGATTAGACCTATAACAAAGAACAAATATTTGGATTCATGTATGAATATAATTTGTAAATTATATTTATAGCTCCATAGAATAATATGATAGGTTGGTGCCATCAGATAATCTTAGTGGGTGCTTATATTATGGAGTGAGTGTTTCCTTAGAGTTAGTGCTCTTAAATTAGGGGATTGGTGTCCTTAAATATTGTAACTAGTGAGGTTTGTCAATGTGGCTTTGAACCATGAGGATGGATTAGAATAGTAGTTTCTAGTATCTATTCTCACCATGGTTTTTGCCTTTGGGTTTTCCATGTATAAATATTGTGTCATGTGTTTGTGTGTATGTTTTTGATCTCTACATGTTTGATTTGATTTGTAATATGCATTTAAAGGTTTGAAAAATATTAAATTTATTAATATACTGATTCACCCCCTATATAGTTGTGTTCTAAAAATTGGTATCAAGGCAAGGTTCCTTAGGATAAGCTTATTCATCTCAAGTAGATCTTGGAACAATGAACACAGTGGCTAGTCAAGAAGGATTTTCATCAAATAAAGAAACTCTCTTTGATGGATCTAACTATGCATTTTAGAGTATAATAATGGAAGCTTATTTATCCTCATTAGGGTTTGATGTATGTATGTTTATGATAAATGGATATACATCCCTTTCTATAAATTCTACTAATCAAGCTGCTAAGAAAGCATATAAGATCAATGCCAAGGCAAATAATGTCATTCTTTGTGGACTATCAAACTCAGAGTTTATCAAAGTGATGCACTGTGAAAATGCTCAAGATATTTGGAGAAAACTAAAGAACATATATGAAGGAGATGATAAGGTAAATCAGGCCAAGCTACAAAATTATAAAGGTAAGTTTATAAGTCTTAAGATGAATGAAGAGGACAAGATTATAGACTACCTCCTTAGGGTGGATATAATAGTTGATGCAATCAGAAGCCTTGGAGAATAAACGAAAGAATCAATCAATATTAAAAAGGTCTTAAGATCTTTTCCTCAAGATATGATTCTAAAATCTCTACAATAGAGGAAGCCAGATATCTATATAAATTCATTATTGATGAGTTACATGGGACCTTCATAGTGTATGAGATGAGAATGGGAGAGATAGACACCTTCAAGAGAGAATTTGCATTCAAAGTTTCCAAGTAAGCAAAAGTAGAAGCATCCTCTTTTAGATATGAGGAGCTTGATGAATAAGAATAAACCAAATTTTTTAGGATATTGTAGAGAAGATATGGAAAAAATAGAGATAAGTTATGCTTCAAATTCTTTAATTGTGGTAAAGTAGGACATTTTATTACTAAATTTACTCATTAAAAAAAGGATAACTCTGATTGAGTAGAGAGTAGCAAAAAGGTGAAACCTTATTATCCTAAAAAGAATAAATTCTTCAAAAACAAGAAAAGTCTATACATAAAATAAGACAGTGACTCAATGGAAGATAGTGATAGTTCAAATGATGATCATGACTATGATTTTGTGGCTAAGGGAAGTGAATCCATATTCATGTTAGTGGGATCAACTTCTGTAGATCTAGATCAATAATAAGTTAAAGACTCAGATGAAGAAGAAGAAGAAGGAGAAGGAAAAGTGGACCTTGAATGTGAGATCATTTGTTCTTTATAAGAAATTGATAAGCTAAGAAAAGAGATATCAAAATAGAAAAATATTGGGTAAAAGGAAATTGAGAAAATGTCTAAAACTCTTGAGAAATCTGATTAGATGATGGTAAGTCTAAAGACACAAGTTGAAGAGGCTAAGATAATAGAATGTGTAGTCACACTTGAACTACAATCTAAAACTAATTAATGTATAAATCTAGAATTAGAGATTGTGGATTTGAGAAAAGAGATTGAAAAATCCCAAGCTCATCTAAATAAAAGTCTAAAGTTGATAGGAAGATTAAACATTCTAGATGAACTAATCAACTCTCAAAATCCCTTAAAAGAGAGATTAGGTCTTGGTTATGAAAAGGGAAAAAGTTCCTCAACTAGTATATCTTCTCACCTATATAACAACATCAAAGCAAAAGGAGAAGCTGAAGTAATGAAAGAGAAATCTAGAAAGGACACAAAAAAAGATTCAAATATAGTTGATGTGAAGAAGGTTGAACCTAAAACGAAGCTTGAATAAAATAAGAAGATAAAGGTAGCTGATGTAATTGGATACACCAAAGTGAGAGACTTGAAGAAGCCAAAGCTTGTAAGAGATCTTCATGATGCACCGAAAATATGCTATGACCAGGTATTCCTCATCTTTCTATGGTTATTATTATAACTATAATCAGTTTGGATATATGGATATTGATTGTAGAGTTGTATCTACAAGGAGAAAAAAAATTGTCAGTAGAAACTCATTTGATCCATTGTTAGATACAAATGTAATGTGGTATAATTGCAATAACTTCAGTCACATAGTTAAACATTGCATAACTAGCTTTATAAGATCAAAATCACTCAAGGTGAAGAAAGGCATGCCTCCCACTATGAACAAAGGTTCAAAATTCTCTGAGAAGAAGCCATATAAGAAAATAAAATATGTGTGGAGAGTAAAAAATAAATCAATGATTGTTCAAACAATACTCCATGTCAAGGAGTAGAATATATGGGTGATAGATAGTGGTTGCTCAAAGCATATGACTGGTGATAAGATTAAGTTCACCAAATGAGCAAATGTAAGGAAGGATTTGTCAGCTTGGGAAACAACACAGTAGTAAAGATCAAAGGTAAGAGAACCTTAAACATAGATGGTAAAATTCATACACATGATGTCCTTTATGTTGAAGGATTGAAGCATAATCTCCTAAGTATCAGCCAAATGTGTGATAATGGATAAAATGTCACATTTGATGTAGAAGGATAAAAGTTAAAGATATATGTAAGAATTGTTGTAGAAGGTAAAAAGACTTAAATCAATATCTATAATATTATTAAAGTAAATAGAAATAGCTACCTAATAAGAAAGGTTGATGAAATCTTGTTGTGGCATAGGAGAATAGGTCATGTTTGATAACTTAGTCAAAGTAAGCTCAAATAAGTATGTAAGACACATGACCAAGATAACCAAACCTACAAATACTAGTTGCAAGGAATGTCAACTAGGCAATCAGACAAGGTTCAAGTTTCAAAAAAAGGAGTATGTAACTACAAATCCTTTACAATTAGTTCATACTGATCTTTGTGGTCATACAAAGATGAGAGGATTTAAAGGAGAGAAATACTTAATGTTATTTGTAGATGACTACTCAAGAATGACATGGGTAACCTTTTTAAAGGATAAATATCAAGCCTTTGAGAGATTCAAGATTTTTAGAGCCATGGTAGAGAATGATATTGGACAAAAAATGAAATGATTAAGATCAAATAAAGGTGGAAAATTCACCTCAAATGAATTAATAGAGTATTGTTAGAAGCATGTGAATAAAAGGCACTACTCTATAACAAGGACTCCACAAAAAAATGTAGTTATTGAGAGAAAGAATAAAATACTCAAAGAAATGGATAGAAAAATTCTAAAAGAGGCCATGTTACTTGATGGATATTGGAGAGAAGTAGTCCAAATAATAGTATACATCTTGGATAGAGTTAAACTAAGGGTCAATAGTGAAAAAACTCCATATGATCTATGGTATGGAAAGTTTGATTCTATTAAGTACTTTAGAGTGTTTGGAAGCAAATGCTACATCAAAATAAAGGAGACAAATTATGAATCTTTGAATCAATATGTGATGAAGGAATATGTGTTGGTTATTCCACTCAAAGTAAATCTTATATTTTTTATAATAAGAGACTAAACAAGATTGTTGAGAGCATCAATGTCAAGGTTGAAAAAGGATAGAAACATGTTGAACCTAACAAATAAATTAGTAATGAATAGTTAGAACTTGAAGAAGTATATAGTGACGAGGCTAATGAAAAATCACCTCAAACATTTTTTTCAAAATGATCATCCTAGAGTGGAAATAATTGGTAATAAGAATGAATGAGTTCAAACAAGGAGAAGAGTTTTAATGAATAAGGAACGAGTGAGTTTTGATCTAATGTCCAAAATAGAACCTAAGAGCTATGTTGATGCCAACAAGGATGAAAATTAGCTTAAATCCATAAAGAATAATTGAACCAAATTGAAAATAATAAAACCTAGTAGTTGGTTCTAAGACCCTCAAACAAAAATGTGATAGGTACAAAATGGGTCTATAGAAACAAGCTCAATGAAGATGAAGTTATTATAAGAAATAAATTGGGATTGGTGTGCAAAGGATATGCACAAGTTAAAGGCATAAATTTTGAGGAAAAATATTCTCTAGTTGCTAGATTGGAAGCTATAAGAATGTTTCTAACATTCCCTTTTTTTAATAAGTTCAAATTCTATCAAATGGATGTCAAGTCAACTTTCTTGAATGGGAACCTAGAAGAGTAAGTCTACATAGAACTACCTGAAGGTTTGCAGTTATATAAACAAGAAGATAATGTATGTAGACTAAAGAAACCACTATATGGTCTAAAAAAGGCACCTAGAGCATGGTATTTAAGATTGGACTAGTACCTAAAACGACAAGAATTCAATAAAGGATGTGCAAATAATAATATGTAATTTAAATAAAAAGGTGAGCACGTGTTGATTATTTTTTTTATGTAGATGACATCATCTTTGGTGATACTAATAATAAAATGTGAATATAATTTTTACACAAATGCATAGTGAATTTGAGATGTCTATGCTAGGATAACTTTCTTTCTTCCTTGGTATAAAAATAACACAAACTCATGAAGGGATATTCATAGCCCAAACCATGTATGAAAAGGAAATGATCAATAAATTTGGTATGGAAGATAACAAACCAATTACTCCTCCCATGATAATTAAATGAAACCTAAGCAAAGAGGATGAGTCCCTTGATGTAAATTAGACAATTTATAGATCAATGATAGGTAGCTTACTATACCTAATTACATCAAGACCTGATATCATGCAAGCAGTGTACATGGTTGTAAGATTTTAGGTTGATCCTAAAGAGTCACATGTAAATGCAATGAAAATTATCTTTAGATACATCAAGATCACAATTAACTATGGCTTATGGTAACCTACAAGTGAAGATTTCATTTTGATAACATATACATATGTTGATTGGGTAGGAATTTTAGATGATACAAGAATCACTAGTGGTGGTGCATTTTTCCTTGGAAATAGACTTATTTCATGGCTAAGCAGAAAAAAAAGAGTTAGTTACTCTATCTACAACAAAATTAGAGTATGTAGTAGTAGTGGCATGTTTCACTCAAGTCTTATGGATGAAGAAAACACTCAAGTACATCAAGGTTGAGTACAAGTCACCTATTTATATTCATTGTGATAATTTAAGTACTATAAATATATCAAAAAATCTAGTGATGCATTCTATAACCAAACACATATCAATCACATATCACTTATTAAGAGAGATGGCTAAAAATTGAGAGTTCACAATGGAATATGTGCCAACTAAAGACCAAATTGAAGGCATATTCACCAAACCTCTTTCAAATGAATAATTTGAGTATTTGAGATAGAATTTGGGAGTGGTGGATCCTACATCACATCATTAGATCCTACTGATAGGGAATGAGTCCAGGGGGAGTCTAATAGAATCTTTATTAATCCATAGAAGAAGATAGAAAAGGCAACTCAAATGAGCTTGAGAGAGAAGATATAAAGGACAATGAATGGACTGAAGGTGTCCATAGATTATCTAGGATCAGATGACCTAAGGGGAGTTCCTCATAGTGTGTTCAAGCCTAATAGGGACAAGGATCAAAATATCTAAATTCAAATTGGTAGATGTCAAAGGAGGATAAATTTCTTCACATGCTTGGTAATATATAAATATTTTATCATTAATGTAAAAGGGGGAGAAGAAAAATGATGGTGCTAAAATGTGTAAGAATTCATTCTAAAGGTGTCTTTCCATCAATGACAAAGGTGGAGATTGTTGAACAATATCATTGATGTGCTAAGGATTGTCATTGATGTCAAAGAAAATATAAACTATTAAAGCATTAATGAAAAGATGTTGAGGTGAACAAAAAAGTTGTAGAAACCTCATGGAGCTGAGTGTTTACTTTGAATGTTTATGTAATTATAAAACCAATCATATGAATACCTTTTGCTTATGTAGTTATCTTGACAAATATGGCTAAATACATAGGTTGGTGATAATAGTATTTACACATATAGTAGTTTTTGAAGGAAATGATCACATTATGATAATCAAGTTTGTGCACATTTTCTATGGTCTAAGTTTTAAGTCATGTAGATGAGTATAAATAATATTAAAAATGCATAACATTTCCTCTCATCTATAAGTTTACTAAGTTTCCATACTTAGTCTAGTTTATTAAAGTTTTGAGGAAATTATCTTTGAATAAAAAGGCCACAAAAAATGTTTCGAAGGGAATATTTAAGTTTTTGAAAGGTCATTTTATATGAACCAAAGAGCACCTCTAATTTTTTTAAGGAAACTTTTAGAAGCACTGAAGGATACCTTGAAAATTTTTGTAAGGTACTTTCTATTTAGATGTTGATTGGATATAGCCTAGACCTAGTAGCTTAAGTTATAACTTAAGTCTTTGTCATCATTGTAAAACCAACCCCTTGACCTAGAAATTATTGGCTCAAGTAGTGATCAAATGACATAATATTTCCTAAGTCTTAGACTTTATATTATATCCCATCTTGATCAATATCTAGTTATTCATCATACATAGATGATCCAATGAAGTGTATCAAAGTCAAATTGTCAAAGGTACCTCTGAGTTAACATGCAAGTGACATATGTCATAATCATAGAGCTTTCATAGTAAATCAATGGAGTGGTTCTAAGTCAAAATGTCAATGAAAAATTTAAGATTACTAAATGTCTCAATAGTGTAAATTGATATTAATATGTAGAAGACACATGTTAATGCTAAGTGTCACTCTTTTAAGATGTTAGCAAACATAAAGATTAGAATTGTCAAAAGATATGATGGTGAGCAAATGATAATATAAAGGAGATCTAACAAAGCAAGTGGACACAAATAGAACAAAGTGATTGATGGTTATCAACATAGTGGTGAGTTAAATATAAAGAATGTTTGATAAGATCAATGAAGCAAAAGTGATCCAAAGATATAGGAAGCAACGAGATGTGATAAAAAGATAGATGTTTAATTACTAGGTAGAGATAAAGGTCATGCATCTTCAAAGATTAAATGGCACATGGCAGCTTGAATTAGGAAGATCAATGAATTCATTTTAAATATGATAAATCTAAAGTTTAGAAGTGTACAAGGATCCAACATAGAGTGTGATCCTATCATAGATTAATTAAATGGACATGATTTAAAGTTGAGCTAGTTAAATAGACACCATTAGATCATGGTGACAAAGTAAAGTTTAAGGTTAAATATTTAAAGGTATATTCATACCAATTTTCAAGCATTGGAACATGTAGGAACATGTGTGTAAGCCATGAATCTCAACATAGACAATGAGATTGATCAATCCAAATGATCAAATCTTCATTAATAAACATATGCATCAAAACTTGAGTCCAAAAAATGCTATAAATAGTAAAGAGAATTACAATTAGGACATGATACATGAAATCAAGACGTGGGAAACTTATAATTTAATCCATAATGAAATAAGGTCCAAAATTGGTGTGATGTGTTGTAGTTTGAGTGTGAACACAAAATATATAGAACCCTAGATCATTTATTTATATATATGATATCTAGGACAAAGGACAAATGAGATGGAATAATTGAATTTACTATTGAGCCAAGTAAAATACAGATAGAGGCATAAAATAAAAGCCAATGAAGTGTGTCAAATATAAAATCATAAAGACACAAAACCAAAGGGGGCAGAGATGAGCAGAGTGGTTGGTGAAGCAAATGAAGTATGTCGAATAGAGACATATCTAGACATAAGACGAAAGGAATAGAGAGGAGCAAAGAGGAAGAAAGGCACAAATAGAATGAGTAGAGCATGATAAATTTTAGATTAGACCTTTAACAAAGGATAGATATTTGGATTCATGTATGAATCTGATTTGTAAATTGGATTTGTAGCTCTATAGAAGAATCTAATTGGTAGGCACCATTAGATAAGCTAAGTGGGTGCTTATATTAGGGAGTGGGTGATTCTTTAGATTTGGTGCTCTTAAATCAAGGGATTTGTGTCCTTAAACATTTTAACCAATGAGATTTGACAATGAGGCTTTGAATCATGAGTCTAGATTAGAATAGTAGTTTCTAGCAACTATTCTCAATGTGGTTTTTCCCTTTGGGTTTTCCATGTATAAATCTTGTGTCATGTGTTTGTGTGTATGCTCATGATATATGAATATTTGATTTGATTTTAAATATACATTAAAAGTTTTGAAAAATACTAAATTTATTAATATATTGATTTACCCTCTCTCAGTATTTAGTTGTGTTCCAACAAATAATTCATTTACTCATTTTGTGTTAGTATGGTCCTAAAAATGGGAAGAAGGTATTGATGGTTTTAAAAATTGGTCACACAAAGTTTTTAAACCTCTAATAGTGTTCAAGTTTAGAAAATTTAGGTGGGGTTAATTAGAAGTTAGTTTCCTCATGAAAATCCTAAGTCATTTTAAGACTCTAATATTATTAAGATAAATGAACATTTTATTGAAATAGATTTTCAATTTGTGTGGACCATCATACTATCACATAAACTAACCAAGTAAATTTATAGGGAAAAACTTGATATCTAACTATGTATTGACAAAACCTTACACCTGGCTAATCCTAGTTCCCAACCATTCTAGTTTATGAATGCAGGTCTAAAAAAATGGTAGACCATGAAGTGAAATCATTAAAAAAAATCATATTCCATGAATGGTAATTTATTCAACCTCTACTAGGGATATGGATGCCTATCTAGCAGTAAAGTGAGGCTTAGAGGAAAGCCAAATTCATCTCTATTGGGGCTATGGATGCCTGGCTAACAATAGAGCAATGCCCTAAGCCATACTTAACTAAGTAAAGTATTATTATCTAAAATATAAAGAATAATTGATTTATTTCATGTTTGATGTCTTGAAATTGAAAAGCTATCATTTCTAAACCTAGTGTCAATGGTTAAGGAATGTCAAAACATGCACATAGTATGACTGTCTACAAGGTTCAAACACTATTTCAAGCTTATGGGATTTCATTAGTTTTGAAAAATAGTTTTGATACTGACTGAAGATCACAATGAGATAACTAATTTTGATTAATCTTTGAACAAAATATCTGGATTCTAACATTTTTCAATGTTTCCCTATAGAAGACACCCCCTGTTCTAAGAATGGGGACCCTCCTTTATTCAATATTTAACAATTACCCAATTTTTCAAGCATATTAAAATGTTTTATTGCATGGAGAATTGATTCAATATGTCTGCAATATTTTTGGTTAATCATTCATTTTGCAATAACAAGTAATACTAAGGTATTCCAATTATTGCAAGTTTTCTTAAAGTTTTATTCAAAAATGAATTTTTGACCTTGGATGGTTCAATGATATGTAGATATAATTTTTTTAAGTAATTTCAACCTATATCTTCAATAAACATAAACACAACAATCTTTATTGGATTTTCTTCGATTAACATTATGTTGTGTTTAAGGTATTTGCTCATAAAGATTTACTTTAAAACTTATTTAAATTTGCTTAAGATGGGAAATGATGTATTCAATAAGCTAAATTAGTTTCTTGTTTGACCTCATAGGAAATCAAATTAAAGTTACAATTTATGATGCCTCATGGGATGTCAAAGTTCAGACTATGACCTTAAAAGGATAAGTGTCCACCTCATCGAGCCTCACAATGCCTTAAGGAATCATGTCATCACATGTAATATGCCTAGAGAAAATCTAACAATTACATACACTATGTGGCATCATCTAGAGATATTGAGAGAGGATAACCATTAGAATTCAAATATAGGGGCTACACATCATGATCTTAGCCCCTATGAACAAACCTATCCAATCCAAGACACCACACATCTTCAATGCATCCCACCATAGTATAGAAGCTCATGAGATTTTGCTACATGTATTAATGGTAATTAGCCATACCCAAGTAGCCTTTTGAGGAAAAACATGTCCCCCTTAGGTTAATCTATGGTTACCATGTGTCTATGTTGTATTACATATATCCAAATTTCACAAGAGCTTTTAAGGTAGACAAATAGTTGCACTTGATCCATTCGATCAAGGTTTCGTGATATACACATTTCCAAGGTACCTTCCAAGAATGACACTTGGTATAAGAACAAATAAAATCTCATGATAATTATGTGTGTCCCCTTTAGGACTATACAATGATGTCATGTGTCATTCCTATATTGTTTCTATCCATGATCCTCAATATTTCCTCTGAGAGGGATGTGGGTCTCTACCTAAACCATTTTATTAGTGCCAAATTGTCAATAGTTATCCAAAATCATTCTAAAGGGGACACTTAGAAAGTAAATATGAGATTGCACATGAAAACAATGCATGATAATGAAAGCTATTATTACCCATGAGAGTGACACATGGTATTGTCATAGCCAATCCGAATTGAATAGAACCACCCAAGAGCTTACTATGGATTAAAAGGCACCATGTCATGAGATGTAGATTAGTCATCATGCAAAGATGCATCCTGAGAATCCATGAGGTAATCAAAAGGTTCCATGTGTTCAAATTTCAAGCCAACTAGGTATCTTATTCATAGTTAAGACACATGATTATTTAGCTAGATCCCAGGTGGTAGGCATGTGTTAAAAGATGGTAATATTTAGCTTTGAAGCTAAAATCAATGCTAAATCAAAGATGAATTAAAACTAAATATGAATTTTGGTTCAATTAATTTCCAAAATCAATAGTTTAAAGTTATTTCAAATATATTTAAGGTTGACAAGCTTGCCATTAATATGGCATGAACCCAAATCACCATCAACATTGGATTAATCAGAGTGATCTTTCCAAAGGTTAAATAATCAAGGATATTTTTATTTTTCATTTTGAAGCTATAATAATTTCCTTTGTCTATTGTTTGTGCTCTCATAGTTTGACAAAGCTCATACCATTTGAAAATTGCACCTCTAACCACCATTATCAAAGCTCAAAATCTATAGAAAGATATAAAAAGGCATTGATTTCTACCTATAGTATTACAAAATATGGCACAAGTAGGTCTTTTTACTCTAAGTAAGGTTGATTTATTTAAGAATGATAACTTTCTATTCCAAAATGACACTTTAGTGGTCTTTAAAGATACCGAATTCATTCCTAAGGCCATAACATCTAGAAACATGCACTATAGTAGCATATACATTAATGTGAAAGTAACTATAACTATTGATGAGGATGAAATCATTACTTAAATAATCAAACTAGCTTTTGATATTATCACCAGGAATATAGTCAGTTTCCACAAGGCCACAACCAATCTATAGGTCATACCATATGCTAACCTAATTTATGATATTTTTGGATGGTTAAAATACAAAGATGGGATGATCAAGTCAATATCCAAAGGGCTCCTTATTGATTTCATAGTAGGACCAAGCTTTGAGAAGTATTATTACCTTCCCTCCCCAAAGATAGAGTATAACTAAGTCATCATCAATAACTGGTACAAAGTGCACTCCATAAAGAAGGTCTTAGATTCATGGGTGATTAACCCAATAGGTGTTGTTCTCATGGATGATCAAGTAATTTCACCCATCTAATAATTTAGACAAGGAGTCAAAATTATCCTAGACCTATTGAATAGAATATTTGGCAATCCACATATTGCCTATGTAGACATAAGGGATATTATATTATTGTATATCATCTTAGAAGAATAGTAGATTCTCCCACTTGGGGAAATCATCAACAATAATTTAGTGTATGTAATTTAAGACACTTGCAAGAATTGTGACCCATTTTCATTATGAGATAATTTCTAAATGGAATTTGTATAACTAATCAATTGGGTCAACATTCATGGTCTCCCAAGTAGCAAGAGATTATGCCTCAACTCTTCTTTGTAATGAATATTCATTATTTTAGATGCAACATAAGAGTGATTACAAAATTTGATCATTGAATGTGAGATGTAAAGGGCTCCCATGGAAGTCAAGAAAAAATTGAGAGATATGGGCAGATATTGGCTATACCTAGACTTCATAGTCATATGAATAGGAGTAATAGTGGACCCTCTTAGACTACCAAGGTATGTACCAATGAAGCTAGCTGAGGGAGAGATGGCCTATCAACTTCTACATGGAGTTCATGGAGTCTTCAACAACAACAAGATCCCCTATAAGGTCCCTTATAAATTGGGGAGGACTAGGATCACCAAGTGGAATGACATTATTATAGTTGTTAGGCATAGGTATTATTATCTATTGACTAAAGATGACTTCAAATCATGGGATCCTATAAATGTCAATACCAAGCATCTATTCAAATTCAATAAATATGTAGTAATGGAGTATAAGAATAAAGAAGTTCATGAATGGAAATAAAGAGATAATTTGAATGATGAGGTGGTGATATAGAATGCTACAAAGAAAAAAAATAAATTGGAGATGAGACTAGATATAAATAATGAAAAGGAAGATATTGTTAGGTACTGACCACCACCAACCCATGGGAGCATGTTTGATGCTAATTAAGAGGAACAAAAATATGAATAAGATAAAGATAATGTTACTCTTATTAGGAATAAACCAATGAGGCCTCCACATCTTACCACTTCAAGGAGTCAAGACCTACCTCCAAGGATTCAATAAGGAGGATCTAGAAGTTAGCTTGAACCCTCCCAAGGGCCCATGTTAATCTCTGCATCTGCTACATGATTTGATTTGGAAAGCCTAAGTCAAGTTGACCCTACTACTATTGACCTTGAGGAATTAAAATAAGGTATTTATCTCTCCATGGAAGAGATGCTTGCACTAGCTGGTAGAAGCATTGAAAGGGTATACAAGAGGAAAAGAAAGCCCAAGACTAATATGAGAGGAGAAATAACCCCTCCATCATCTTCTCAAGTGACTGTTAATACCACTAGCACACCTTAGACCACCTTTAGAGAATTATATCCATATGTAAGTACCTTCTTATTATATTCCTTCCAAACTACAAGTACATCTACTTCTACTTATACTTTTGTGTTTGTTCTTCCCACTATTATTCCCTAATTGGCTCCAATGTCATCAACATATGAAACTACCATTGATAAACCTTTATTTGACACTAGCATAACCAAATCTATTATTTCCTTAGGATTTTACCATCCCCCACTTCATTTCTCATGCTTCTATAAATATTTCACCTTCAACAAGATCCTAATGGACTAGTGTTATTCAGGCTACAGGGTCCACTCCTTTACATGAAACAACAATTAGTGCATTACTTGTTATTGGTTCCCTTACATATACAAGGCCATTAAGTCCAATTTAAAAACTTTTCATCCTTCTAAATCCACCTTTACCTATATTCCCATTCAATATTACTATATCTATAAAGGTGAATGTGCCTATAAAATTGCCTTCATTTATCCTAAATATGGGCCCTAAAAGAACTCTATTTGGCACACTTGGGTGTATAGACTTGGAAAACTTGATGCACATTCCTTTTATATATTTATCCTCTACCTCAACCCAAGTACCTCTATTGTAGCCACCTCTAACAAATATAGTACCTAATTTTATCCCAATTAGATCATAGATATTATACTGACAGTCTGACAAGAGAGACCTTTGGTAGTCCTATTTGCACCACAGTTTGGCATGATATTTTATGCTACTAAAGGAATAATGAAAAGAGTGATGAGAAGTTAGGTTGTGTATCCCTAGTCTATCTTAGTTATGGCCCATGAAAGTGAAGAATCTCTATTCACTTTGACAAAGAAGAGGAAGGTTAACCCTAGTAAATTAGATGAGTGTGTAGAGGACCCTATATCTATAGTCCAAGCCAATGAAAAATTCATAATGGCTTTGATGAAAGGAATGTAGCACAAGATTAAGAGATTGAGGAAATAAGAATTGCCTACAGTGCCCAAAACCACTACTATTTAGGTAATCAACATAGTCTTTAATGTCTTCAATTTATACAAGGTCATAAAGAGAAGATAAGAAGATGGGACTCTGTAGTATAATGTGGTCATTAAATTTGACCAAAAACTTACACTTTATGATGCAAAGTTGGTAAAGCTAGATAGAGTTACAAGGAGCATCAAGTTCCCAAACCTCAAGGTATTTCCACTTGAGGACATAATCCAAACATAAACCATAATGATGAACAAAATAAGGATATTGAAAAGTTAATTGGAATAGGTTAAGGATGTAATTTTATCCTTAGAAAAGATATAATTCAAGATTACCCTCTTAATGAAAGATGATGTGGTCTGTAGGGTGACCAATCCTGATGGTAGCTTAATGGATGTCCAAGAATTTAGGGCTTAAATGAAGTTATTTATTACCAAATTTGAAAAGGACATAGCCAACACCAAGACTACCACTTAGGTAATAAACATTATGTCTTTTACCAACCAAAGTCTATAGAGATCTGAGGGTATTGAAATGGTGTTATGGCCTATACTTGTGAAGCACAATAGGATTATTGAATAAATGCCTAATTTTTTCTAGCCTATGATCTTGGATTTTTTCCAAATTAACCAAGATTACTTAGCTTTTGCATAAGTCTAGATAAAGGAAGAGGTAGAAAAATAAAGGTAGAAATATCAAGTTCGTCAATAACCTCCTCCAAGGCCTTGAGGAATATTTGGATTAGTTTTTTAAATTCAAATTTAGAATAATCATTGTAATATGTGGTATTTTAGCCACTTGGCTATATTTGGGCATATTTTAATGGGCCTACTTGAACCTATATAGTTAATTTTTAGGCCTATATATAGGGGTATTCCCGTCATTGTAAACAAGAAAAGTTGTTATATAATTAATACAAAATAGATAAGAATTTGAGAGATTGTCTAGATGATTTATTGTGTATTTTGTGGTTTCTAATTCTCACACTTTTAGATAATTAATGGTTTATTTTTTACTAACTAATTTTACAATGATATCAATGTATGAATCTATTGGTTTGATTTTAAAACTAGGTTAATAAATCTAGTAGTATATGTGCTCTATTTTCATCTTATTTTTAGTTCAATGTGCTTATGAAATTTAATGTGAATGAGTAAATTTTGTGAAACATATGATTTTAGATATATGTATTTCCTTTACTCTAAAGTCTCAACTACATTCATTTGGATTTAAGTAAGGCACTAGGGTTAGTGAATGCTAGTTTTCATATTATTGTCATAGAAGTTAGAAGAATTGGCACCTTTAACCATCTGAAGTAAAATATCTTTTGTTCCATACCCAAATTACCTTTGGATCTAACCCATGAGTCACTTTAGTTTAGTTCATTATGTAAATATTCATGTTTTGTTTGTGCTTGGGTAATAATTTCCAATGTTTAGAGCAATATCATAAATATTAATAGGAAATAAAGTGTCACTGCATACAACATGTTGTCCTGACAATAGGGTCTACTAGTAAACTTACAAGTGGTTTCCATATCTCTAATATTTTTTTATTTCTAGTATTGGTTGTATAAAAAACTCAATCCTAAAGTCTTCCAATACTTAAAATTGAGTTCATTTCTTTCCCCCATTCCCTAGTGACATGGGGAGCACATTCAGTGCATTAATACGAATGGAAACACTGGCACTAGAAGGAGGGCCCTATGTAATTACTTTCATGCATCTTAGTGAAATTGTAGTTTAAAACATTAAATATATACATAATTGTTTCAAAGTACAAAAAAAAAAATTAAATAACACTAAAGATTTGCATTCTTTGTATGAATCTTTGCATTCTTTGAAGGATCTCATTAAAGTTAATATTCATTCATATAAATTTGGTAAATAACCTAGATATTTGTCAAAATTTATGAAAATATAAGTGAAACACCCCATTATTTAATCATATTAAAGGTTTTTTTGGTTATCTTTTTAAAGGTTGGCATAAATTTGGTAAATAATCTAGATATTTATGAAAATTTGTGCAAAGATCAATTATTGAGACCTCACTTGTACTAAATCTAGGCATTTGAGATCTTAATTACTCTAATTCATTTGGGATCAAGTAAACCTTTGCATAGATTTTTGTTCAAAGATGTTTTGAAATTCTTAAATTCTCTTAGGTTGTTAAATTAGGCATATAAATTCTTTGAAATTCTAGTCTAACACTGATCTTTATAGGCTAATGTGTCTAACTAACAATATTTGTGTCGGTATTGAAAAATATGAGGTTTCAATACTTGGATCATCAAATATCAACATAAAATTGATCTTATCTAAGGTTTTTTTTGTAAAATATTAACTAATCTTTGTAATATTTAACATCTGTGAGCCTAACTCTTAATTCCTTTTAATCTTTAGTTATTAATACCCATTCTACATCCTTGAGTTGCCTAGGATTATAAACAAATCTTGATTTGAACCCAATGTCCATTTAAAATCCATAAAAACCCATAAGAATACTAGAGTAGACAAACGTAAATGTAATAAGTATATGACCCAACCAAATTCTACATCTAACAAAAAATTTCCACCCCTTTTGCCAATCATGTCATGGCTAACTAGCTCATCCATCAATGTCCATGGAGCTATGCATGATCTACCAAGGAACCCAAAAAAATATGTGCCTCTCTTTATCCCCACTAATAGAATAACTATTGAAGAGAATATACAGTCAATTAAATAATATTTAAGGTTGATTAATGTGATTCATGAGGATGTGGCTTGTCATCTCTTTCCATTTACATTATAAAATGTGTCTTATTATTAGATCCTCAACTTACTAGAAGATTCCATAATGGGATGAGATCAGTTTGATGATACTTTTATTTCCCAATTTGGTAGGGTAGTAAGCCTAGGATTTTTATATCAATAGTTCACTAACCTCAAGAGGGACATAAAGTAACCAATTAGAACATTCAATACAAAGTTTTAAAATATGTATAACCTAACATCCCTACCCTATAAGCTGATAGACAATTTGGCTTTATAAATATACAAAAATGCCTAAGACCTGATGTCAACTATCTTACTGAGAAGAGCCTTGAATATTGACACATTACCTTTAGCATATGCTAAATCCATCCTTATTGATGAGTGAATACAACTACAGGGACATCACACCTTTGTTATACCAAATAATGACCCAATGCTACCTACTCTAAATGTCATACCTAACATGAATCAAAATCTACCTACATCAAACCAATTGTAAGTAATTAATCTATTGCCATTAAGCCATATTGCACCTAACCAACATCTAGTATTATTCAACAAAGGAAATGTTGGATCACATACCTAGAATAACATCAATTAATCGTTGGTGCTCATAAATAACACTAAAATTTAAACTGTAACCCAAAATAAGAATTAAGAGCCTATGAAAGGAGAATTAGATTCAATACAAAGAATCATTTAAAAACTAGCTAATGATTTCTTGGATCTCAAGAAATAAATGGTAAATACTGGTGATATTTCCAATAGAAATTATAACTTATATATATATATATATATAATATACTATTCAATATGCCTTACAATAATAATGAGTCCCCCTTGAGCAAGTTGCTTGAGATCAACATTTATGAGTTAGCCTTACCTAACTAGTTTTGAGTGCAAAATACCACCAGACATGGAGAATTAGATTGTGTTGAATTCTATCATGCATTTTAATCCATTTATATTCAAATTGAAGGTTTTGAGATAAATCCCATTGATCAAATTAATTCTAAAGGCTCTACAAATACCAATGATACTTGTAGAGATCCATAAACAATCCTCATGTTTGAGACCTATTATTTTCCTAGTCAAGATGAAAATGAGCTTGAAGATAATGTTGAGGAAGTATATGCATTTCCTTTCCTCTGATGTCTCAATTGTGTTAATTTGTATTTGATTAATGTACTAGGGTTAGTGAATTCTAGTTTTCATGTTATTTCCATATAAGTTAGAAGAATTGACACATTTGACCATCTAAAACAAACTCTCTTTTTTGCCTCACCCTGCTTACCTTTGGATCTAACCCATGAATTAATTTAGTTTATTTCATCCTATAAATATTTATGGTTTATTTGTGCTTGGGAAATAATTTTCAAAGTTTAGAGCATTTTCACAAAGATTAGTAGGAAATAAAGTATCGCTGTGTACAACCTATTGTGCTTACAACAGGGTGTACTTGTAGACTTACAAATAGTGTCCATATCTCTACTATTTTTCTATTTCCAATAGTATTTTTATAAAAAACTCAAGCCCTGAGTCTTCTAGGACGTAAATTGATTTCATTACTTCCCTCATTCCATACTGACATAAAGAGCAAAATAAGTGCATCAATAATTCCATCGACCTAGCTCACACAAGACCTAAAAATCAATAAAGTGGGAACAAACTTAGTAATCACTTAAACCATTGAAACATCTCCAAAATTATAATCCATATTAAAATAATCTCTTGAAATAGCTCTAACATAACCATCATCTTCACAACCTAAATTAATTCCATCTACATAGTTAATGCCTCCTCCATATTTATAGGTATTGTGAGTCCTTTTATAATTTTGAATAATGTATTAGAGAATACCATAAACTTTAGTATTAAATATAGGAAGGTGAAAAACCATACATGGTAGCTTCCTTCATATGCCAATCTATTAAAAACTTAAAAATGTAAATAGATTAGTGCACTGTGTATTTGAAAACTCAAAAGGAAGGCTAAGTAGTGTGTAAGATGTGAAAAAAGATAAACAAAAATTTGAGTGATAACTACAAGGACTTGTTTTTACCAAACAACTAATTCAGTGCAGGAAAATTTTCCATCTCCAAACTTTGACACTTCTTATGACTTTGTCTTGAGATGAGACAACTATTTAAGTCTAAGAAAGTGTTGGTAGTAGACTTCAAAGTATAAAATAAAAAATTACATATAAATAAAACATATTATAAGAGTATCTATGATATGTTAGGTGAATTATTTAAATATATATATCTAAACAAAACCATTTGATTTATATTTTTCTCATAACACACATTCACAAACAAACATCAACAAACTTACATACACTAAAAGCTAGGCAAACTAGAAAAAAAGGTTTACATTATAGAACTATTTTATTTATTTTCATTATAAGGAAAAATATTTTAATTTATAAATCATAATATTATATTCTCATTAAAATCATTAATATATCATACAAAAAATAAAAACCCCTAAAAACTTGTATACTAACTTGCATAAAAACTAGGTTTTGAAAATGTAGTAGGTGCATTGCATAACACAGATCTAAATTTTACATCTTAATTTTTATTCTTATATTATAATATTAATTGAATATTATCTATAAAATTTCTTTTAATTTAAAATAAAAATACAAGAGTATTCATTTTTTGCATGTAGGTAAAACTTTGCATTCATAAATCAAATGAAAAAATCAAAATCAGTAAACTGCATTGTTCATTTACCTTTCAGTTTTAGCTTGCATTGAATTCTTAAAATATTAGAAATCCATAAATTTTTTTAAAATATTTAATTTATTTTCATTTAATAATTTTAATTTTATAAATTACATTTTCTTTAATTTTCAAAAACCTTGCCTAAAACAAATAAACAAACTTACATCAAACATTGTCAAAATGAGCATAAGTGAAAACCTTGCTTCCAACCTTCCAAAATAGCAAGAAACTTTCCAAAAAAAAAATAAAAAAAATATTTATTATTAAACATTATAAACCAAAATTACTTCACCCCATTTAATGGCACTCCTAGAGTGACCTTACCCCCATAGGGAAGACATATTTCCTAGAATACCAACTCACATTCTAGATAAAATCCTTCAAAGTGATATTGATTTAAGACTTAGAATTCAAGTTTTCCTTTCCAAACTCACCTTTAAAAATTTAAAATCATTCATATTTATTTCATTTATGAGTAATATTTTCTAAAAACACCTAATAGTGAGACCCATCTATATTATATCTCACTATGTTTATAAGTTTCAAGTCTATGCCTCCCCCTACCTTTTATTTATCCTTAGGTCTATCCTTATCCTATCATTCACTTTGTGGATGACATTTTTGTATCCATATTCAACCCAATATAAGAAATAAAATCCAAAAGGTATTATAACCCATCTTTTCTTAGTTTCTCAAAATAAGTATTTACCAAGAACTTGGTTACCCTGCCCTCATACAGACTAAGGATTTTTTTGGATTCTATATCTTCCCACTTCCCTACTTTAAATGATAAATATAATGCTATTGAGATAATTTTGTATTAATAAAATAATCAACTATGACCCATCACTCCAAAATATATTCATATACCTCAACCTAACCAACCAATTCTTTTAACCCTTCCCATTCAAATCTTTCAATGACATCAGCCCAATCGACCAATTCACTGAACCATTCATCCCATTATCCATTCATCAAACATCTTGGATATAACTCAATAAGTTGAGTATAAAAATATTAGTGTGTCACTTTCTAAGTACACAAAGCATAGTACATATATATAGGTGTAGTACACCCAAGTTTTCTAACTATAGACTTGTTTGAGGTTATTTTATGTCTGAATTAATAATTAAACTTATTGCACTTGTATATTATGAGAATTCTAATATATCCCACTTAGGGTTTGGTTTCACATAGATCAAAGTTTGTATTTTATTTTATTCCAAATACTTAGGGCACTTTGATATCTTGAAAACATGTGATATACAGAGGGGATTATAATGGGTTGAGCTAACCTCAATCACCCCCTTGATGATCAATAATTACCTACATGTCCATTACTCAAAAGAGGGAAATCAAACCCACGTAGTTGTCTTGATTAGATTGAATATACAATTGTGATCCCTTGAATAAATATATTTAGTTATAATATGGATTTTATACTTGAAAATGATATATTTTGACTTGATTTATAAGGATATTGATTGGCTTATGGTTAATCCTTATGGATAATTAAGAATTTGGGTAAAATAGGGAAGATTTTTTGAATGTGTAAAAGTACGTGTGCTTGTACCAACTAAATATCAACTATATATAATGAATTACTCTTGATGTATATTTATAGGTGAATATTTTGGCAATTTTCTTTATCCAACCTTATGTAATGTATGATAAGACCTAAAATATTGTTATTAAATTTGGAAACTAGTAATTAGTTTTTTATAGCATGTGACTAGCCTAAGTGGATAATGGTGCACTACACCACTTTCTACTTAGATAAAACCAATCTAAGAGGGTAAAGAACCTATGTATTATGTTGGATATGGTATGAAGTTTATTTTAGACACCTTGTGAATTTGACATTAAAATTTTCATATAGTGATAATGGAAGATACAATTTTGAGTCCATATAGACAAATGGATTATAATAAAGATGAAGAAAATTCATGTATTTATGTGAAAGTTGTGGTTTAGAATGTGTCAATATTTAATAGCGTTAAGTACATATGACTATATTTATTTTTATACATTCCCCCCTTCCATTTATTATTTAAATGAAATTTATATAGGAAAAGATAATAATTTGAATCTAAGTGTGTAAAACACACTTCATATTTGAGCATATATTTCAACTATAAAAGGCACTCAGATTTGGAAAATATTTTAACAACTCACGAAGTAATTTTTTTCATTCAAAATTCAAAAAAACTTGAATTTTGAAATTTAAAAAATTGAAAAGAGATCAAGGAAGGAATACACATATACATAGGTGAAACCAAATTTTTACTACAACATGTAACTAATAATGGATAACCATTCCTCCTTATTAAATCATTTGTATATTTTGAACCAATGGTTATTTGAGAGTGATCAAGTCCAAATTTTGAATAACTAATCAAGATTTTAAGTTATAAATGTGCATTATCCCAAATATCATTAAAATGTAATAACACAAAATTTAATATTCCAAAAATAATAAACCATGCTAGGTTAAATATAATTGATTTTGGGGCCATTGAGTGTCACTAGACTCAAAGGTACAGTCCCCAGATAGATTTGAATCACACATTTAGAAAAATATAGATTATATAATTGCATGATCAAAAGAGAATGAATAATATTCATGTCCCCATAATGATTTAATTTCTCTTATAACTTTATTTAAAAAATATATTTCCGTTGAATTTCCATATTTTTCTCTTTTCACTTTGAAACATTTAATTTTTAAGCATTGAATTTTACAACTTTGAATATGCATGAACATGGATTAGTTTTATGCCCCTTGGATTTTTCCAAGATGATATAGAATTATATTCACTTACGTTCAATTGCAACTATATTTTAAATTTATAACTTATTTTTCATATGCCCATGCATATGATTTCAAGTGTGTATGATTATGTACTCTGAATATTTGAAAAGTAAGTGTGTATGTATGCCATATGTCCCCATAATTTGTATTAATATTTGAATGTATTTGGTTTATGAGTCTCTTATAATTTTTTAAAACCTATATTCTATTACAAAATCTAATTTTGCAGTACTTTGAATCTTTGAAAACTTGTATTATGTAGTTTTGAATCTTGTACTCTATATTTTTGAACTTTTATTCCATATTTTGGGATATGTAATTTTCCCAAATATATTCATGTAGGTTAGCATCTCTAATAAAATATCACTATGATTCCCCATTTTTGAGATGAGAGATGTAGCTTATAAGTCACTCATCTCAAAAAAGAGTTAAATCTATCATGTAATAAATATATGGTCATATAGTATTATGTGAATGTGTTTAATAATTAGACCATCATATAAAATTCAAATTTTTATTTAAAACATGTATGTAAAATATTTATTTTGAGGCACAAAAGTGTCATGTGTAGATGTATTTATCAGTAAAGTGTGTAGTAAAGTAAGTATATTTTAAGTATATTATGCCCTAGGAGTGCATGATAAATCTCAAGGCACCAATAAAGCTCATAAAAATCATAATCATAATACAAAATAATGTCACATAATTTCATAAAACAAATCCAAGGGACATATATAAGGGACATGTTCAAACATAGCATAACTAAATGTTACAGTCACATAAGGTGAAGGGTTGTAAGCAATGTACATGTTCAAACATCACACATACTACAATGATCTCATAAAGAGACTCAAGTGATTTTCACATAATGATAAATGGCCACACACAATAAGAAATCAATGTTAATCCTATTATGTAATAAAATAAAAAACATTGAAGGAGAATTAAAAAAATTAAAGATATTCGATGTTATCCACATGTATCAATGTCATATTATTATAAAATTAGCATATCCATGTAGCACATTGTAATATATGAGTAATTTAGTAATATAATTGTAAGATATGGAGCTCAATATTACATTTAAGGTCATATATTTATATAACCTATTATAGCATAATTTATATATTTTAAAAGCCCCTACCATAGGCATGGCTATTCAGTATAAAGGAAGGCTAGCACCTAAGACTGTATATGTAAGTTATAACTTGAATCACACTCACATACCTCATTAAACACATGTGTGTATAGAAAATATTATGTTCTCTACTAACATATATGATAAATATGATATTTAAATAAGTGGCTATCATCTCGTCATGATCAAGTCTAAATTTTATTTTTTTCTAAATATTTTAGATGTTTTTATATTTTTCCATATTTGATTTTTTTATTTTTATTTTTTTGAAATATTTTATATAGATGAAAAGGGACTAGCCTATGATCCAATTTATGGAAAGATCATATTACATGCTTGGAATAAATATTTGAATCTTGATTTTACATGGATAAGGAATGGTAGATGTAGATATATCTGAATCTAAAAAACCCTCAAGTGTTTTATCATAACTATCATGATCATTGCTTATATAATTTGTTGCCATATGTGTAACTGGAGAGGGTTCATAGATTGGTGAAGTCTTTTCTATAACTACCTTTTTTATTATGGAACATTTTGAATTATCTTAGGAATTAATTTAATATTCATTAAGATATATTTGTATTTCATTGAACCTTGTGTAACTCTTTGATGTAGATATTTTTTATTAGGAAGGTATGACTTTTTATTTTGAGATAGTTGTATATAAACCTTATGTATATGTGCCACAATTGAATCTATATTATGTACTTAAATGGGTTCACTAATTATATTTGTAATAAAATTTAAAGTATGTGCCTTGATTACCTTTTGTTTTTTAATCATGAATAGGTGATAAAACCAAGTATGGTGGTGGTAGGGGAGGTGGATGAGTTACCACTATTTTTAAAGAGTACTAATATGGAATTAATTGAAATTTTACCACTTTTTTACAATGTATGTAGTTGATACACCTATGTATTTTAGATGGTACTATCAAATCTTATGTATCCAAGGGAATTACAATAATATATTTACTACCCATGTGCTTAGTAAGACTATAATTTAATTATCAATTATTACTAAACTAACTTGGACAAGTATCATTATATGTCCCAAAGTATCATGAGTGTGCCCATAAAATTACTATACAACCCTTGATGTAGCTTGGAGATCTTCCTTTGTATATATTGACTATAAATTAGTACCATTGTACACTTAATTTCACTTGATTCATCATAAATCATGACAATATGTATAGGTTTCTTGTTGATGTATGCTATAATAAATAGAGAATGCTTATTTTAATCATCATTATTGATTTAAATATCATCAAATGTGATTACTAAAATATGTGCTAATGTACCTATGAATGTTTCACTAATTACATCTATTATATTCACATACATATTAACAGTAGGATGTGAATTGTAGGAATGATGTAATTCATAGTTATATGTTGTTTTTGGTATACCATGATTTGGAAAAGGATTTTTGTACATTTTCAGCTTTGCATTATAGTTTTTTTATGGTCTTATTTTCTTTGTGGGTTGATTTACCTCAATAATATCCTATATTTTATACTTTAGACTAAAAAAATTGTTCATGGAGTACCAAATACATCTATGGTATTCAAAATAAGTATTCCTTAGGTTGAGGCTTGGTCAAATAAATCTCAAGTGGAGGAGGTAGAGATATGATATTATAATAAATAATCTTTTGTAACAAGATATGAAGAGGTTGTAGTAAATTTGTAAATTTCCTCCTATATGGAGCCATTAATTTGAGATTGTTTGATGGTTTATATATTAAATTTACTATTATATTGCTTCAGAGTTTCTCTCATTATATTTAGATTTTTTTTTAATATTTGGAACTTCATATTTGATGTAAATGGATAACTTTATATATATTTTAACATGTTAACTTATATAATATTGACTTCACTTTATTTGACAATGTAAATTATATCTTCAAAAGATCTTAATTTCTCAAACATGATTGATTCATGGTGTGGAGATAATGAGATTTGATTAAAGGTATATTGATACCATAGATTTTTTCATCTTTGTAAGTATGGTTTTATACCAAATTAAGTGTTATATAATAGGTTAATTTACCCATTGCTTGATTTTATAAATTTTTTCATAAGATAAATATTCACCAATGTTGATAGAGAAATGTGCTAAGAAAATGTTATGTTAATGGGTTTAATTCTCTAATTGATTGAAGTGGGATATTATATAAGTATAAAAGTGAATAGTATTTGAGACTTATTTCAAATATATTGGTGATTAATTTATCATTTTAATCATATTTGAAACAAATTTCATGGAAATTATGGATATGTTTTTCATTATCACCTTTAACCTCATAAAGTAGTAGCTTAGGTGCTATCAAACTTGTTGGTAGTGGGTAAGAGTCTATTTTAGTTTCCAAAGGATTATGAAGTAGTATATGTGAGTCCATTGAGTGAGTAGCTTTGGAAAAACTTTTCTCTAATTGAAATATTTTATCATGCAAGGATAGAAACATTTTCTCAAGAGAAACAAAATTAGGAAAAAGTTGGAATTAGACCTTGTGTAGTGATGAATGGAGGTGTATATGATGTCCTTATAGAGATATGAATGTTAATCTATTATAAAACAATTTATAAAACAATAATATTAATTTATATGTATAATTATAATCATATATATCGTAATCATATTCAAAATATACCATATATATCAAAATCATAGTCTTGATTATTATCAAAAAATTTACAAGTATGATATTAGTCCATTCATTATCATAAACATAAGGTGTAACATTGATAAATTAAATTAAATATAAAGGATTTACAATATTTGGAATTTCAAATTTAGATACGTACTGAGTAGACATTTTAGATTTATTAACTCACAATATAGAAAATATTATAAATATAATGGCCAATGCTAACAACTAACTAACCATATAAGTTGGGTTTGATTTGTAGGCTCTAATATATATTGATACAAGTCATATATTATTAATATAACCATGAATTTACTAACTACTTAGTATTACACCATTTACGTAGCCACACTATCCTATCTAATGGGTGTAGGAACTCAAATTTAATCATTAAGTGCTTGACAATGTTTAATATTGACATCCCTACCTTCATGGCTTATTCATCATTTATTTTAATCTTTATATACAATATATTATTGATGTATGTTTTATTCACACCAAGGAACCTTATGAAGTAGACTCTAATGTTTAAGGATCTTTGAATGAAGATTGACTCCAAGACCTAATTTGTGGGGTATTGGTTTTTGTAAACAACCTATTGGTGGAATAACGATGAATGAAATAGTTCATTTACCATGGATAGGTGAGATATGGATGAATATAAATCTACTTGAGATGGGTGGATTTATT